>JAQGCL010000487.1:0-13737 GCA_034699605.1 Isotomiella paraminor | reverse complement strand
AATCTTGCCTCGGTTGCAAGTACAAACTTTAAAACAAGGTTCAATTATTCTATAAATTCCAACCTCGCTAGGGCCATAACTCATCCTTCTCTTAACTTATAATCTAAGTTTAATTGCTGCTGGAAATTGCTGCCTGGTAACATGAGAGTTCCAACAAATTAACTGTCAAAACGTTTTAAGATATTTGCTACTCTTGGTCAATGCGAGTTGCTCTATGGAAGTGGCCCTAGCTAGGTTTGAATTTATAGAATAATTGAACCTTGTTTTAAAGTTTTTACTTGCAACCGAGGCAAGATTGCTTTTTTAGCTGATTTATCCAAGGAAACATTCAATCCTGATGATTTCTTAGTTAATTCTGCGTTTATTTCGTATTCTTTAAACTTTTAGAAGTGGAGTTCTATGGAGCAATGGACTCTCAATTGAGCAAACGTGCCCCATTGATCTACGAAAGTTTCCATTCGATCGTCAAATCTGCTCCACGTACCTCAGTTCCTTTGCCCTCACAATGGATAAACTTATGATAAGATGGAATAAGACTAGAGGGACGGTTGAGAGAGCAGCTGTGACGCTTTACAATAACAAGGACGATTGATACGGTCGTTTTGACTTTGGCAAATCGGTGATGGGAACCTGTGACAAGGTGGAAATAGAAGGCAAAAGTCACCTTGGAACGTATAGTTGCCTGCATTTGGACCTGCATTTCCAAAGACAGTCGGGGGTGTAAATGACTTAGATATACCTCCAGGCTCTGCTGCTGGTTTCACTGTCGTGGATCACGTTTTGGTTTTGAGATGCCATCAGCAGTCGACTTAGGTATCTTCCGATATAGCATTATCCCTGTGGTGTTCCTATTGATCATGCCTTGTTTTTTAGCTTGACTGTAACGGTCCTCCTGACAATGACAACGGTGAATAAAGCGACCATACCAAACCTCCCCGTCGTCTCATTGTGGGCGAGATTCTGTGGGGACGGAGGTGAGGTGATGAGAATGGTGATGCACACCACCCACACTACTCCTCCCACACGACCCTTCCACAGCGAAGAAGAAGAGATGGAGATGGAATGATGGAATGGATGAATGACTGATGGATGGTGGTGGTGGAGAGACACATACACTACTACTATGATGATGATGACTATGACACTACTACACACACACAGGCCCTGTCAATGAGGCGGACGTGATGATGACACACACACACGTAGATAGGGTAACAAATGAGAGGGTCTTATTGAACACAAAGACAAGGAATGTCACAAAGAATCGTAGTCACACATGTAGGCCTACACAAAAGGAAAACACTCGGGTCGACTCGAAAGGTTAGGATGTCTACGGAGGTCAGGTCACAAGGGTCGGAGATCCACAATATGGAGGGAAAACGGAGTTGTGGTGTGAGGCTGACAAAAGTCCGGAGTCGAATGTCTTCACAGGTAGTGAGTGTGGATGGAATCTGCACAGGTTTTGATTCCTCCGCCCTGTCATTGACCGGTCTAGGTGACGATGCGGAAGGTAGGAAGTGGGTAGGCTGGAGGCAGGTTGAGACAAGGCTGGGATAAAGCTATCCCACATCATATACAAAGGCGTTGGATGTCTGGATAGGCAGCCGAATGACATTTTTGAGTGCGGGTGTTCTCGAAACGTCAGTGATTGGGTACTTTGTTGTGCGAAACAAAACTGAAAAGCAAGATAGATCATGGTTGCAGAGGGTGACCATTTTTTGTCCATAAAACGAGACACAAAAGGGTTCGCAACCACGAAGAGCAAAGTGGCGAATGAAATTCAGATCAAACTTTTGTTGCTGTCGTCATCAGAATATTTTCATTTTGGACAGAATTTGTCGTTTCCTATTTCCGATTGTCTTCATACTATTCACATTATTAGACATGATCACTTATTTTCGTTCAAATCCTTAGACAAAAAAGTTTTAGGGGTGCTGGTTTTGATTTGGGACGGAATATTTGATTTATATTGCAATTATCTATAGTGTATTTTTCTGCTCTGAAATCCCTCATTGAAAACCAAAAGGTAATAGTAGCCTGGTTTTCAATTCAAATTGAACGGCTCGAAAAGTAGGAAAGTGTCGCAGGTTGTAATATTAAAATATGACAGGACGATCAAAACTGCTAACTCCATGTACAAAAATGTGACGTTGTAGTAAATATTACGTTGCTGAGAAGATTGTCGAAATACTGCAATCGTAAATTACGGAATGTCGTTGGATTAAAATACATTCAGTTGGATTAACGTCGGCATCCACCTTACATACAACAAATGCATACAAAATAAATCTAGTCAATTTCAGTTTACGTTAATATGCAGAGCATCACTTACGTTGCAACATTGATGGCGATAGCTGGACATTTGGTTTTCCGAAAGGATTGGGTCAATGGTGTTTTCACTCGCGGTTGTGGATATGCAAGTACTCTCCAGCATTGCTAACATTGCGAACCCACGTTTCTTTTGACGGGGTCCATAAAAGACATCTGCAGTTCAATTTGATGCAGTTATTCTTCGAGGGAGAATGTATATTTCAGGAACATGGAATGGAAATACCCCAAAAGGATTCGGAAAATGACCTCATTGATATTCCTTCTTTCCACTCTTATTTACACTTGATACCAATACAATGAAAGGGCCAGGTTTGTAGTCCAAGCACGAAGGCACTTGGGTGAGAGGGTGGAGGACACTTTCTGGAAATTCAACCTGACGAGCAGCTCGATGCTGCAATTGTATGACAATGACAAGCGGTGTCATTGCAAGCTGATAATGCGTTGATTGTTCAGTTACATCAATCACTCATAGGAATGCAGAATATCCAACCGCCGAATGTGTTGTCAAAATCTGTTTGTAAGTGCACATTCGTACATGGGATGCAATGTTGGATGTTAAAACGTTGGTACTGTACCTATTGTTGTTCAAACAAAGAAGGTAATGGACTTTCGTTGATTTCAATAATAATGGAGTTTCATTGAAAACACTTCAGAGTTGTAGCTTAAGCTCACCACTTATCTACTCCACACATTCAATTACACCTTATCAGCAGGATACACGGAGTCAACCAACTCCGCACAGTTGCCATGCTTACTCTAAACACTCGTATAGTATATACACTAGTATATTTTTTGCCTCGCATGGAAAGTTTAACCAGGCATGGGATCGCCTTCTGTCCAAGAAAAGTCAACGGTGCTATTTCTGGGTGAAGAAGGTAGTTTAGTCATTTGATCTTTATTTTTTGAGGAAACTGAAGTGATGTCACGCAGGATCCGGAAAGAGTTCCTTACTTCGCCTGCTGTTTGGAGATGACCTGACCCACGAAGGAGATGGCATGGAGGAAGTGACCCAGGAAATTCACTCTTCCACTCCTATGGACGTGAATGGGTGCACAACAATAAACATCCCTCCGCAGGAACTCAAGGATCCATCCGCCGATAAGGTGGAAACTCTGATCAAAAGGGTGTCTGAAGGGAGCGGTGTGGGGCTACTGGTGTTGGTGCACAACGCCCTGAGTAATGTGGCGGTGACTGTTCGGATTTATGAGGAGTATGTCATTAAGGTTTGTAAACAAAAAATCCCAGTCATTCTGGTCATCACGCACCTGGATCGGGTCCCTGAGATGGAAAGAGGGAAGCTGGAACAAAGCATACAAAATAGGCTCGGCAAAAGCGGAATCTTCTTCCAAGATTGTCAGATTGCGTGTGCTTCAAAGGTGGACGAGAGTCAAATGAATTCCGAAATAATCCTATTGCAAATGGCGTATGAAGGTATATCTACCCGGTTATGTACCCGGTTGTATCGCAATGAAATACTGTGTACAGTAACATCACATTACAAAAAGGATTGTATTAACAATGTATTGTCAATAGATTGAGAGGTTACAAAGGCAGAAATAGGCTTATGGTAGGCTCGTAACTGTAGTAGCTATCATAAATCCAGCACTGGGCACAATCCATGTTGGAGTAGCAAATGTCCAGGTGAGTCCAACCGTTCGTTCATCGCAGCAGCAGACAAACGAAGGGGACATTCTCATGGACTGCTTGAACTTGCCCAACAAAGAGTCGTATATATGGCTGGTAGCCTGCCTGCAATGAATGTGATTTGCAAAGTTTCATTAAAAGCCCATTATTTAGGCAGACATTAAGGTGAAGTCATATTGTTGTCCATACCTGCATTTGTACTGCGTTGACTTGAGAGAGCGAAGGCTGGAGAGTTATCTGGCGTTGCGGTCCTAATTGAATGTTGCACACGTCTGAATACTTGTTTTTGCCTAATCTTATCACGATTCCTTTCCCCATTTCTTTTTTTTTAAATCTCATTTTTTTCTTTTTAACCTTAGCCTCTCCTTTTCTACATCCCCCGACTTGCGCTGATGAGGCTTCCTTCGCCGTGGCATTGTTGACCACACAATCGTTTTTCCCAGGGTTAAAAACAAGGAAAAACAACGATATATGTCAGCCGCATACCATCATCGTACACTTTTGACTTAAAATGAACTGACAAGGTCATAAATGAAGGGAAGGGAATTTCGTAGGAGTCGAACTGGTTACCCACAACTAACTGAAGGCGGACACTCAGAATGAGGTCACGGAGGAGTCGACATGGTCCCTCACAAGGGAGTCCAACCGTTCAATCTAAGTAGTCCTGGTAGTAACTGGGTCGTCACGGGAGCAACGTGCTGCACCTTGAGATGGTGGACATCATCATACTAACCTTAAAACGATGTTCAGCTAGTATCCTATGACCGTGTGCAAGGGTCCGAGGGGAGGGGAGTCCTACCACGTGTGTAGCGTAAATCACGAGGGATACTTTGTCGTCAGAGAGCAAGGGGTGAAGGTATGTAATGAAATAAATTTAATTACAAGAATTAACAAGAATCAATTAAATGAAATGTGGAAAAATATGTAAAGATGTTTACTTGTAATTGTCTATGTGTCCTCCTGTGTAATCCAACAAACAGAATGGGGATTGTTGAAATGTGGCTGGTGCCCTGTACCAATTAAAAATCAGGGGTACTTGCGCAAGTTTATTTTAAATGGATGAATGAATGAATGAAGAACATGTGAGTGAGGGTGGAAGTAGCCATGCATGCCTATAGCAGAGGAACTGTTTATGCATATATCAGCGTGAGCATAGCATGCCCATCATCATCCCATCCCCTCAACACTCCACAAAGAGAAGAGACGGAATCGCGCACATGCATTTGAATGCACCGTGCTTCAATGTTTTCTGGCCCTTACTAAGGAACGGAGGACTTTTGAAGTCACTTCGATGTCACATGCAAATAACAATGCAACGTGCTTTATGTTTGATACAATACCTTGTAAAGAAGAAGTGTTTATGAGGAGGAGTTTCGCCAACAGATAAATGGGGGCAAGAAGACACATGAAACGAATTTATAAGGCATAGATATACCTAACAAGGAATAGCATTTATGGAATGCGACAGCATACCAAGGAACTCTTGCTTGCATCTATTGATAAACATGCTGTAGTTCCAGGTTGGACTTTGTCCGCAGGGACAAGGATTCCATCCTGCCTCATTTGTTAAGAGCCCAAACTGGGCTCTGGCATATACATCCTGTTTACGTAGGCATAGCCAAACGGTTAGTTGGCTTATGACTAATTCCGTTCTTGTAAATAAAATGAAACAGAGAGAGTTATGTATGGAAAATATATATTATCCCCCATATTTATTATTTGTGAAGCTATCATATATCGTTAACAGAGACTCGCTATCGATGGTTCGCTTCATTGTGTATAAAACTCTACCACTGTAAGAATGAGAATGATTTTTATTTGAACCGCTATATCAGAACATGTTTGTTTTTGCTGGTTACACGGTGCTACTCATTGCAAATGGTAAGCCCGAAGTGCGTCGCAAAATGAGTTGGAATCATCATTGAATAAACACTTGATAAGATATCCCTTTTGCATCAAGCTAACCCATGCTAACCGCCATAAGCTTACCCTCCTTAAACGCTCAATTTGTTGGTGGATTGTGCCGCGCTTGTTTCTATTCTATTGTGAACGCGAGTCATTCCCAATACTAACAGATGACAATAATACACGTCTGGAATTTCTACATTTCTAAAACTCCGGGGTAATGTCCCAAATGGGTAAGTAAGCTTTGTTTTATTATAAACCAGCAAAACCATAAAAGCTTTCAATAGAATACAATTCCACTGTTATAAGTGCAGCTTTAAACCACCCAAAAACACAACGTATTTTGGAACTAAAAACGTATTAGAAATGGAAAGGAAAAAAAATGGATTACATTTTCGTCCAGCAATGTAGTAGTAACACAGTTGAGCTGTCAGTCACGACCACCCCCGTGCCTAGCTGTAACACTCGGCCACAGCTCAGTGCCAACTTATACCATTTCACTGTTTACAGAATTTAACCAACCGAATCAAACATGCCACGCTCCGAATGTCTCAATAGAAAAGATCGGATGTAACCTTGACCTTGCCATAACGGATAAGGACATTGATGAATGCACGCAGATTCTCCGTGACTCAACGGATGTGATCGAGGACCATTTAAGGTTAGCCATCATTATGGAATTACCAAAAGACAAGTTATACCAACTTAAAACCGAAAACACATACACAAAATTCTATACGACAATTGAAAATTGGCAAGCGCGAAATGGTTCTATCGCCACAAGGGCTGCATTAATTCAGCTGGTTGCGAAACTGGGATACGCAAATATCACAGGTAAGGAAGATTTCTAGGTTTCTCAATTGAGCTACTTCATCGGAAGTGAACCGTTTCTTTCAGACCAGCTGAAGTCATTGCTGGGATGTGCCAACCAGAAGATGCGGATGCCATGTAATCGGAAACCAGTAACCACGGATGATGGCAACGACGAAAAAATGACACACCGTGTACTCGATGTCATCAACTAACTCATTCACACTCCGTTGAAAGACTGCAAAGCAACGGTATCACTGTGTCCTTCTTAAAAATGCATTTCGTTAGTTCTGTTTTCCATTAGGCTACAGCGATGATACAATATCACCTGAAGATGTTCCACAGTATCCGAAGACCTTTAGCCGTCGATGTCGAAGATCGTGCATCGCCTGCATCATTATAACCATCATGATAACTGCCGTCACTGGATGGTGCCTTGTGTGGCCCGCCAAAACGCGACCGACGAAAGAAGAAGTATTTACGACAGAAACCCCTCAGTGGGAATCTACAACAGAGACAGATCTCAAGGTTTCAGATCAAGATGGGCACATATCATATACATGTGTTGGCCCAGATATTACTATAGTCTCCCCATCCCCCAACCTCCACGATCATACCTTCTTTAACTGCAAGGAACCCATTCGACGACTCACACTTCGCGGAAATTTTTCCGGTGTAGCGTTTGGGAATACAGTGGCTTCAATGCCTTCGGAAGTGCTGGTGTTACAGGATATAGCTGTAATTCCTCCTTTGAATCCTGCTTCTTACCTTATCAACACCACCCATATTGTCCTAAACGAAATTGACGAACTTGTTCTATCATATTTGTTCAACCACACAAAGACAATGTATACTCTCGGAACCCTAACCATTATCTGCATGCAGCCCTCCATATCTCTGAATATATACCTCGTAACCCTTGTAGATAAACACAAGTTTTTGAACATAAGAGCTATCCACGACATGGAGTATCAATTTGGTGGGGGTATTACCCAATGGACTAACATCGGACGTAGATTCATTGCTTTAAGGGGCTGCAGTGACCAAGTAAACAAAATCGGATGATGGAGAAATCGTCATTTTCCCTTTTTTGCAATTTTCAATCAATTTTGCATGTATAATACACAATAAATTCAGTCCCACCAATTTGACAGAAAGTTCAACTTGAAATTATTTGTTGCTACAAAAAACATTGTTTTACAACGTATGTTTTATGATGATTATCAATAGATGCACCAACGATTGTACAGGTTCAATAATTGAACTGTAGAAAAATACATAGGGCAAGGGAGGAAATATTTTGGAACGGGGACTACCAAAGTTCTTTTACAATATATATCCGTTCATCGGGTTGACTTTTCTTAAATTCTTGGATATATTGGTGCTTACATTGTAATATAGAACTAGAAACCAACCTACATCGTATATCACATTCACCTACACGTCGGCTTGTCTCGAGGAAACATACAACATTTTTAAACTATCAAATTTCGCGGTAGAAATGTTTACATCCGGTGAGATTTCGGAATCAAGGATCACGATTTGTTCAATCGTTTTCGAGGCTGACTCCAAGATTAGTTTTATTGCTTCCCCATTTTTGCCATCAATATGACTCTTTTCAATCACCAATTTAGAGAGGGACGGGGCCATCAGGGTCCATCCAAGTGAGGGAAGCTTGCAAGTGACCGACCCCTGTATTGTCATCTGAAGCAAAGAAGGGGTTAATATATGTGTCGTCCGTTCCTTCATGATTGACCGCTCATTATGTTCTATGTTCCCTAGACATGCTGCATCTACATTTATCATGAGTACCAACAATGACTGTTTAATTTGCATAAGAATTGCACCCAACGCAAAATTCGATATGGCACCAAAGACGTCTAGTTGTTCCACTATGAGCGACGGCCATGTTTCCGTAAAGTCATTATCTCTGATGTCCATTGACAAGGTTGCAGCAGATGAGATCACAAGGTGCTTTGTGGTTGCGGGGATTGTTCGAAGGTCCGCCATAGACAGAACATTGTGTATCCTTACTTCCGTGTTTTCTTGAACATCATCGTAATCTAATGGCATGTTCCCCGCCCGCCTGTTGTCTTTACGATTCTGGATGTTTGTCAAATACAATAAAATGATGGATACGAGACAAGCGGCAATCAAAAATATGCATGTCACTGCGACGATCAACTTGAAAGATTGAAGCCGAGAATTAAGGGCTAGCCTTCTCGATGGGGTACATGAATTGGTGTGAGATGTAAGAGAAGCCTCAACAGCACTTCCTACATTTTTAAGTCTAACGTCATTGATCCTGTTATGAACGTTGAGTTTAAGAATTATAGGTTCCAGAAATCCAAAGCACAGTTTTTGAGTTTTTACCTGCAGATGTTCCTGATTTCTTCCAGTGAATCTCTACGAAGACGAACCCCACAGGTGGTTTCCACAATCTGTTCCACTGTATTCGTGAGACCCATGGTGTGGTGGGAAGGACCTAATTGTGACTGCGGGAAAGCGTAAACAGTGAGTACAGATATATACGTATGAGCCAGGAAGTTGATTCAGATAAATAAATACAAATTTGATATTCAACGAAGAATCATCCATTCTGGAACGATCGGCAGAAGTCAACAAAGTTATCACAAATGGATTGGACCAGTTAGTAAACAAACTAACCTCCACGAGTCAAACTTGTCAAACTTATGTATCAACAAGGAAGGATAGTTCAACCGGGATTAGCATCCCGAGGAAACGTGTAAACATATAATATCAGCTACTTCCTTGTAGTGCATATCAAACAATCACAACGCAAAAGTTTACCTACCGCAGGTTTCTTCAACCGATCGCTACGGTACATACTGATGTAATGTCAAAGTATTTTGCAGTTGCAGCTGTTGCATATGACTTGTTTTCAATCTGTAAGACAACAATGGACAGGTTGTCAACACATCATTGAAGTCTACACATCAATATGAATGTGATCTTCTGGAGGACGATCCCAATGGCAAAGCCATACTCAAAATTGCACCATTATTCACACTCACACGTGGATGCTGTCTAATTCCATCTTGTGACATGAAACTATTGCTGAAGGACGTTTGTTTTGTATTCTAAAATTCAAACCATTTAATGACTCATCTACGCTGCCCTCATCTTCGTTTGAATAGAACACATATTTCGTTGTCGACTACTCTTGCTGCGTCCTATGTTGCCAAAGACAACTCCTATTTTTGAACTTCCTCCCGAAGAAATCACAGGTCCATCGACTTGGAGCGTTGTGAACTCTCCCCATGTGCCAGTTGAAGGTGGACACATGTGGGAAGGAAGTTTGACAAGTTTTGCACCAATACCGCGTGCGTTTCGGTACGAAATGCACTATCCTTTCTTGCCGGGCTAAACCTTTGCTTTCCCCAAATGTGGCCGAGCAAAGGTTACATGGGTGTCGCTTTACATCAACGTGAACCACGGCGTGCTGCTCAAGGTCGATGATTTCGGAAAATACTTCGGAGCAATTGGGGCATGGGAACCTATGAAAGGGGAATGAAATTAATGTCTGACCGTTTTCTTAAAATCTTACCATTCCTTTCCAACTATAAAAATGACACTTGAATTGGGATCTGGTCTGAGTGGGGTCCTAAGCATCCTAAGTTGTTTCGGTGGGGTGGGGTTGTCTGCAATCTGACGTCTGGCTGTGCTACGGACAATAAAGTTGTTTTGTGGGTAGCTGTATTTATGCTGACGTGGATTGTCGGTTGGCCAACAACAGTGACATTTTTCAACGAAATTGACTATTGTTATCGACCTACTACATTGTGTCAATCCTACCATAGAGCATTTCAATCGTGTACGCAAAGCCAACAAAACATTGCGTGAATCCCTTTTTAGCTGATTATGAATCCACCGCTAGGATGCGGGCAGGTTGGAACTTTTGACATACGTCGAATTAAATTAATAACTATTTGATGGAAGGGAGTTTCCTCACTCACTTTGTGGAAAACCATGAATTTGAATTATGTGTCCTTTGCGTGTGACAATCCATAACAATTTCATCTAGCAAAAGTCATTTCGTACAAAACCAAATACATTAGTCTCCAAATCTCGTCGTCCCCGTCCATACATTCATCATGGCCTCACTGAGCTCATTCTTATGCCTGCGCTACTTGGCGTTATTGTTTGGTTTACAATTAGTGTATTTAGGTCATTGTGACTCTGGTCAATATGGTGCATTCCAAGACCGCGTTTTGGACTACATTGGAGCAGTTGTCGGTAACTCGTCCCTGTACTCCAAGGGCGTGAGGCCAAGATCCTGTTGCATAGATCACGACGCTCCGACCGTTGTAAATGTCAGCATGCTCATCCGCAGGATTGCTAAGATTGATGACATTAAGGTCAGTTCCATTCATCCAAAAATATGTAGTCACAAAATATATAATCTGTAGATGGAAATGACGCTACAACTTACCCTTCGTCAAGGTTGGCAGGATGATCGTCTCAAATATGGCGTCGCTTTGGGAATGAGGGGGTCCAACGCCTTTGTAACTTTGGATTCTAGCATGCACGAGTCCATATGGCTACCACAACGTTTCTTTGTGAACGAAGTGTCTGCCACTATTCACACCGTCTTGAGACCAAATGTGCTCATTCAAGTGTATTCAAAGTACGTCTGCTGATACTTAAACGGTTCCTTTTAAAAGGGAACATTTAATCCTGATGATTTCCTAGTTAAATCCGGGTTTATTTCGTATGCCTTAAAATTTTAGCGGCGGAGTCCTATGGAGTAATCGCCTCACAATTGAGCAAACGTGTCCAATGGATCTGCGCAAGTTTCAATTCGATCGTCAAATCTGCTCCACTTACCTCAGTTCTTTTGCGCTCACAAGGGGTGAACTCATTATAAGATGGAATAAGACCAGAGGGACGGACGAGAGAGCAGCTGTGACACTTCACAATAACAAGGACGATCGATACGGCCGGTTTGACTTTGTCAAGTGGGAGATTGGGAACTGTTACTTGGAGGAAAGGGAAGGAAAAAGTCACCTTGCGACATTTAATTGCGTGCATTTGGACCTTCATTTTCAAAGACAGTCTGGTGTCTACGTGACGCAGATATACCTCCCATCTGTGTTGCTTGTTTCCCTGTCGTGGATCACCTTTTGGTTGGGAGATGCCATAAGCAGTCGACTTAGGTATCTTTGGATCCAACATTAACCCTGTCGGGTCTCTATGGATGATACTTCGTTTCTCTTAGCTTGACTCTGACAGTCCTCCTGACAATGACCACGGTGACTCAAGCGACCATGCCCAACCTCCCCGTTGTCTCATATACGAAGGCCTTGGATGTCTGGATAGGCAGCTGTATGACATTTTTGAGTGCGGCTGTTTTCGAAATTGCGGTAATTGGGTACTTTGTTGTGCGAAAGAAAAGCGACAAAGAAAGTAATCACTGGCCTCAGGGTGTGACAATCGTTTACCCACAAAACGAAAAGGAGAAGGGTTCGCCGCAAAACTCCGGAAGGTGGCGAATAAACTTCAGATCCCACTTTCGTTGCTGTTGTCACCAAAAGATTTTCCTTGTGGACAAAATATGTCGTTTCCTATTTCCGATTATGTTCGTATTATTCACATTTGTATACATGGTCACTTATATTCATTCGAATCCTTAGACTTCAAACTTTGATAGACCAGTTTAGATTTTGGGTACAACTTCAACCGCACAAACTTTCTCTTTGTACCATATCTGGCTTTGACCAAATTCACGACGTGTGGATATCATGTTATCAAATGTTGACAAATGTAAATCTTGCCGTTGTAGGAAATATTTGCCTATTATCGACAATCAAAGATGGCTATAAAGGCATCATATACCTAGCGGTGTAATGGCTATCTGACGTTGAATGTTAAGTTAACTTTCTGCCATTTTATAGTGAACTGAACAATACGTTTGCGACATCCCATATTTTCACTGAAAGCGGTAACAAAAGCTGTTGTTGCATATAAGTTGCGTCTTTACGTCATATTTCCCGAGTCCCTGATATTCATAAAATACGTAATTACAGGTTTGCAACGTACGAGATTGAAACCAGAAAAAATCATTTTTATTTGAAATTGATAGCTCTTAATTTTTTGACAAGAATTTTCATTAAGCTCATTCTGAATAGTTCTACTTAGGGGCAAGTTTACAGGAACCCCATGTGTTGGAAGATTCACTGTAGGGCTTGACACAAATTGCAGTTGGAATACATTCATCGGATTGCTGACAATGACGACCTAATCCAGTAAAGCATTTTTGCCTGGTGGTATCGAATTGTTGACCTGAGCCACATTTGCGTCACTTGTCCAAATAAACCCAGTGTCACATTCACAAGTAGACGACACTTCCTTCTTCTCTGCAATGTTGGCCTTACAGGTTGCGTTAGTTACACATTTTGTAGTTTTGTCACAAGTGTCCCCCACTGTTGTCAGGCAAATTTTAGACTCCCGGTCGTACACATCTGTTAAGGAGGGGCAACGGCAGGTATCGCTATCTATTCTGTACCGGCCAGGCAGGCATTGTAATCCTTGAGCACATACGTAGGTCGGCTCGTAACAGTAGCCTCCATAATCACAAACTATGAGAAAACAAGAGATATATCAAGTGCAATTTAACAACTTAAACGAAATATGGCACCGTAGGAACAAGACCCAGATTTAGATGGTGCGTATCCCCCGTAACAAGCACAGCTCCACTGAGACGAACCATTAATTTGGTTACAAAAACCGTTCTCAGCACAGCGTTGTCCCCACACAGCTGGGGAACAACAATTTCATTTGCATTCGTGGTACCGTATGTGATCTTTCGTTACCGATATCGCACCCTTCCGTATCGCCGCTAACCGCAAAACCATCCTTACATTTACAAACTCGTCTACTAGCGTAACCGTCCTTGGTCAAGCACATTGCATTTTCCACACAGTCCAGTGAGGTGGACAGGCCCGCTTCATTCAGTTTAGTTCGACACCTACCCACCGTCCAGTCATAGACGGCCGAGTTATTGCAGGCACACCTGTGCCAGACACA
>JAQGCL010000486.1:0-13750 GCA_034699605.1 Isotomiella paraminor | reverse complement strand
TGATTTTACGCTTGGGTCAAGCCAATTTCAACACGTTCTCATCCACAGCCTTCACAGATAGGGCACTTAATATGTGGAGACGTCTGTTGGAGGTTGGGATTTACAAATACTGGGAAGGAATCCAGGTGGATTTGGAGATGGCTAAACTCAAGTATAATGTTGGAGGACACTTGAAATATGCAGATGAGAGGGAGAAGGAGAACAACTATATCTCGTTGGGGGAGCTGGTAGTGGCGATGTACATTTGGGGTGCTTGCCTGGGATTGAGTGCAATATCTTTTGGTCTTGAACGACTGCTACAAAGGATGATGAGGACTTGTGGATATCGATGGAATTGTTATTAGATTCACAAAAGTTATATAGTAGTACGGCGTTTACAGATGGACACGGCCTTGAGCCTATTTATACTTAAATAAACGGAGGTTTAAGATGCAAGTCAGGGTGTATTTTCAAGTACGATTGCTGCTAAAGCTGCCTTGAATCTGCAAATATATCCTACCATAACACTAAACGTGGGCTCTGCCTATCTTCATATTCCTTTTACCTTAAACGCAGTTTTCACGACAAGGTCAAAGTTCAAGAAGTATCTCAGAACATATATCTGCAGGTACTTTCTCTATCAGTTCAAGGCAGGGCCGCCCAAACTGTCATTCCTCGAAGGGTATGAGTACTTCCCCCACGTGACGGGGAGGAAGATGGCGGAGGGTTGGTTTGCCAAGTTGGCGGGGATGCCGGGCTTCAAGGGTGTTTACTACGCTACCACGGCCACGTCTTTCGAGTCAGTCAATACTGCTATTGATTGAAAATGCAGAAGCAGTCGCTCAACTAATGCTGCATGATTAAATGTTCGGTGGTGGCGGTTATGAACGACAACGCATTTTCGGTATATTTGTAATTGTCTTAATTTGACGATAACTTTGCGTTTTGACAACGTCAAAGGTCAAGAAGTACATCCGCTCTACAGGTTAAAATATGGGATGGCATGAAACGTTGTATAAAGATTGTGAACCCGTATAAGTGAGCTACCATTTTATTTCGACAATTTTTTTAGAAAAAAGAAATAAGGCACAGACGGGGTAGAATTACTGTTCCGAGTTCTAGGAAACGAATGACACTGGAAGTTGGTTCTTCACTATGAACATTGTCAAAGAATATGTCAAACTTGCTGGCATCTATAAACACAAAATCAATCAATTTTCGAGCTTCAAGGGACCCACTAAAAGCAGACTTACCACGACATTGACAAATGTCACGTTGTCCATGCACCTCATGGAAGAAAGAACCTTCTTCATCACATCAAGTTGCCATGAATCTGAAATATGTGAATATCTGTCACCAGAAGCATATCCCATCGTCAGTCTCAATTTACGGATGGAGCTCTTCTTCCAAAAGTCTTCTCCCAAGGCTAATAACTCGTCCTGCAAGTCGTTGAGGTTGAAGGGGAAAAACATTGTCAAGTCCAGGTCTATGAGCTCCTTCCAAAGGGAAATGGTGGCGAAGACCGTTTTCAGTTTCTCATTCTCACTCCGCTCCCACTCCGTCTGCACCCGTTGGAAACGAAATTTTAAAATCTTCACGTTTGGAAATCCCACTGGAAGATGCTGCAAAAGCGTGCCACATGTTCGAGAGAATGTTATGTGCAACTCCGTCACAGACTTGGTTTGGTAGTTCGGGAAGTTTTTACGAATGAGGAGCAGCAAGTCGTCATCCCTGTCGGGTTCATTCATTTCAAATGTCAGGGAACGAAGTTGTGAGGTGGCAGGGTGAAACACACAGTCGGCCAACGCCTTCCCGAAGCTGTACTTCGATGACATTTGTATAATAAGGGCGCGGAGAGCTGGCATTGGGCCCAGCTTGAACTCCTTCATTTTTGAAACACGCTCCGAAATATCCCAACCACCAGTGTGACGTTCAGCTCCCACGGTAAGCTCTAATGTTTGAAGGACTCTTGCACAACTATAAAGCATTCTCGTGAGATCCTAAAAAGGAAATGTGTTCAACCAATTTATTGAGTTGTTATTATAAACACTTTTCTTTGCAACGTACCTCAACAGTGGTTGCAGATTTCGATGGGGATATACAATAGACGATACGTTTCATGTGAAGGTGGCTGCTCAAGTCGAAAAACATGTCGCTTCTACTCTCCAAAGTCTCCAAGTTTGGAGATTCCTGCACGATTGCCGTCGCCATGTCAATCGTCGCCGGACATTGCGTCGTTTGACCCGAATGATAGGCAGCACTGCCACTGGCATCATAGTTCACCTCGATCCTCCTTAATTTATGTTTTTTTGAAAAATTGAAGGGGGCATCACTGATTCTGTCATCGTGAAAGGAACAATGGCAGTTTATACTTATTTCCGTTAAATTAGGACAGTACCGCTCAACAGCGTCGGCGAGAGGGTGGAGGTGGAGTTTGCACTCTTGCAAGACCTCCATTTTCAAAATGCTGATCTTAGATCCATTGAGGGAAGGTGAACAGAAATTAATGAAGGTGATTGCCTCAGGAGGCATCTCCATCTCGGTCGGGGATACAATTTCTTCTCCGTCGCACAAGATGTTTGTTCCGAAATCAGAGCTGATGCAGTACAGTTCCACTTTTCTACATCATTCTGGAGGGAGATTGGGGATTTTATCCACAGGTACAGGTGTGCGCCGATGGCTGACGACACGGAACAAACCGTCGAAATGTATGACAAGTGGTGAAGAATGAAGTGCGAGAACGGCTTCGTTGAATGTGTGGCAGACGAGACGATACTTAAGAAGGGATTCTTGCCTAAAATTGTCATCCCCTTCCACCACCTTTTTAAGGATGATCTGCAGCAACTGAAATAATGGAAAAGGGACGAGAGACGTATATTCCGTTTCCTTATGCAAAACTGGTTTAGCGTAAAATAACACACATACATCTTTTTTGTTGAAAACCTCCGTCCCTGCCACATTGCCTTCCAGGATGCATTTGGGACCTGTAGTAATGATAGTTAAGAAAAAACTAAATAAATTACCTAGCAGGAAATATAACACGTCGCCACTCTTATCCCTGAACAAATGCCTACCTTCATCCCCCTCGTTTTCTCCCATTCTGGCTGTACTATTGCCATTGTCATTCCCAACCACAGGTGAGGTGATGTCTAAAATAATAGGAAAAGAAAATCACATGAGAGATATGATAACTAACTATTAAGACATGCGAGTTTATAAAACATTATAGAAAACTTCCTCTATAAACGACAGTGCAAGGCAAGGCTTACTTTCTTCAATTTCTGTTGAGTCTGCACCGACACCTGGCTTCACATCTTCCTCGTCTTCTTCCATATTGATAAAGAACGCCCTTGCTCCTGGGATGCGATAAGTAGAGAGCCCCATTCCATCTCCAGCTACATCAACTCCCAGTTGACGAAGACGCTCAACCTCTATCCGTCCTAGATCTGTCAGTTATAGTGCATTAAGTGAAGATAAATACAATTTATAAATACGCACCAGCCTTCGATGCTGTTATCTCGGGGTGGAGAAGTTTTACGACTATTTTCATCCTGGTTTCCAATTTGTTGTCCACTTGATCTCTAAGACTGAAGAGTCTTGCCACCGTCCCTCGACACTCGTGGCAAAAGATGAGGTCGGCCCTTGGCCCCAAGACAGATCGGAGGTAGTCACGCCGGTCTTCACTTGTGCTGCAGAAGACGTGCAACTTGTCGTCCCCTGGGCGATCAGTGCAAAGGCAGCAAGAGAAGTTTGTACAGGACACGAGAGGTGGAAGTGGCAACACCTGGGCAGAGTTTACTTCCAGACAGGGAGACCTCCATTCTTCCTCCTTCAAAAAGACTTTGAGGGTGTGTCCTGGGGACAGATATTCACGAAGGACCTGCACCATGGACACAGAAGAAGGAACACTGGAAGAAGAAGACGTCGCCATGGTGCGATGAGACGAAGCTAAGAGTTGATATGATGGTCCACCTCTCCTCTACTTGAATCTAAGCCAAACAATGAGCGTAAAAGTAATTAATTTTGTTAAAAAAACACAAAAATAAATGAACCTCTGAATTATTCAGGAGCCAAAAGTGCAAAAGCAAAAAAATACGACGATGGCAGCAAAGAGTTTGTCACTAAACGTATTACAAAATTTTGAACTGCTCAGAAGAATGCAAATAAATTCCACACCGCAACCAATTACTACAAACGATAAGGATTCTTATCTGTCTCTAATGATTAAGCTTAAAGAATTCAAGAGAGTCACAAAAAAAAATTGGTGGGCAAATTTTAGGACGGAATTCGTTTTTGCTCCCCCCCTCTCTCTCCTCTCCTCGTGTCTTTTATATCTCGAGTGATTCAATCGGAAGAGTGATTGCATCATCCAAAAAAATCCAATCGCATTCCACACACTCCAGCTGCTTCATTCCAGGTTTCTTCAGATTTTTTGAAAATTAAAAAAAAAAGTGTTGAATCAGCAAAATCAGGTAAATCTATATTTCTTTTTCACCCAACCTGTCTTTTAATTCCATACAATTCAATCTCATCCAGTTTTACTTTTTAGAAGAAGAATCATCCCTTCTTCGACCCTCATCACGTCATCATGGAGGAGACGTCTTCATCTCCCAAGGTTCCTTCTTCTCTGTCCGTAAAGGACGTTCGTGCATTCCTGTCCTCAGGTCACACCCACCAGAAGGTCCCTTTGGTCTTGAAGGAATGGAGGACTCCCTTTCTAGAGGAGGAAAAGGAAAAGGCTGCTCCCTTTGTACGGATCGTCCTGGAGATGACCAGCTTCACGTCTTCCGGAGCCAAGATAAAGACCGGTATGGCTACCGTCGATCTATCTTCGTGGGGCCAAGAGCTGACCTCATCTTTTGTGGCGAGTGTCGTAATACGGTGGCGAGGCTCCTCATGGGTAGGGGAGAAGAGGACAACAAGTTGGAAACCAAGATTCGGATAGTTGTAAACTTACTTTACCCAATTACAAGGGATGGTCAGTATTTTATTCCTTGTCCAGTGGTTTACCTTGATTTATGCATCTCTTATTTATTACCGCTTTTTTTGTAGACGTGGGACAAATGGAGGCTGGGAGTCGTAGTCGTCATCATTCAACTGAAATGGAAGTGGATGTAGAGGACACAGCTTCTTATCTCCCCCACGCCTTCTTCGTCAAGGAAGAAGATGAGGATGAAGATGTCAAGCCAGAAGTGTTGGACCTCGACGCAGGAGGAGGAACCAAAATTGCCGGAGACAACTTGGATGAAGGTAAGCAGATCAATAATATCTTGCAAAAAAATCCGTTCCCCCATTTTTACTAAAGTTTTTTGTCACATCCCCAGGTGACGGAGGAGAGGTGGCGTATGATGGGGCAGCGACCGCAGTTTTTCTCAACAATGAAGTATGTGATTTATTTGTCTATATTTATATCTAGCAGTAGGAAAGGAAATCGAACTAACTAAACTAATATCTGTTTTCAGATAACGCAGATCATTGTACAAAAGGTCATGGAGGATACAAAACTTCAGTCCACCATTTGTTTCATAGAGGGGGAAACAGAAGGAGCGTCCCTTCGTCGGCTTCGTCTCGTCTGTCGTGCCTGCAACAAAGCTGTCCTCGAACTTCCGCATCCTTCACCCATTTCCTTAGTTCTCGACAACCTGTTTGGCTGTGAGGAAGATAGAGGGGGGGACGTCGACACGGACCAAGTCCTCTACATGGGAAGATGAAGAAAGAGGTAAATGCCAAAACTCGTACCAGTGGAGAAAATTCCTGAAGTACCCCCATCATTGTGCAGACACGTGGAATTTTACAATGGCCACAACAGGAATTGGCCATCACGCCGAGCATTGAAATACGGAAAGATGGGTCAAAGGTCTTGACCTTGAAACTGCATTTCTTGGAGGAGGTTATGCTCTTCCCCATCGCTGTAGCTATCGATCGATACTGTCCCAATCTGGAGGACTTTAGTGTCGACAGGTGGAGCTGCAAGTGTCCCGGCATCATAAGCAACGAGCCATTTACTTTCTCAAGAAAGAATCACTTGAAGAGGATTATGTTTGACAGAGTTAGCTTCATTGGACCACCACTGGCGGCCTGTCCAGTCATGTATGACTTTGTGAGAGCAATTGTTCGTGCATCGCCAAACTTGGAGATTCTGGATGCTGGATATCAAAGCGTCATGTTTTTCGACTTTAGCCATCATAGGAACATCAAACATATTACATATTCGGTAGAATCAGCTCCAGAAGAACCTACGATTGGCGAGGTAATGGTAGTTTGTACATTTTTTCTTTGCTTAAATTATGCCACGTTCTTCGTCCTTTGGAAATTAGGATCTGTTGGATATGATAGCCAGTGCGGCACCGACTCTTCAAACGTTGAAAATTGGTGCGTCGTCTTTCAGGGACTACATAGACAATGCTGAGCTGTGCTTAAAATTGGAGAAAAAGAGACTGCCCCCCATGCCAGTCCTCCACACATTGGTTCTGTGTATCCGACGAGAATGCTACCACTACTGGCTCTCGCTAGCCAAGTGCATTATTAATCCTGAAACCTCACAACTTCGTTCATTGACCATTCAAGATGGTGACCAGTGTAAAAACTTTATGCGCCTCATCCGAGATTTACCCGACTGTCGTAAGGAGACTCTGGAGAACTTTTACACGACATACTCCGACGTGAATCTTTTGCCACGTCTTTGTGATTGTTTTCCAAATCTGAAAGTCCTGTCAGTTGACGTGGAAGTTGGTAATTTCGTGGAATCGGGGAAGAAGAATCTAAGAACTCTGTTTAGCAGCATTGCCCTATGGAAACAGCTGTATGAGCTAGACTTGCGAATAGATTTTCCGTGCACCCTCAATGACTTGAAGGAGGAGTTGGAGGGCTTAGGAGAGAACTTTTGGAGATTGGGGCCGTTGAAGAAATTAAGGCTTGAAATGTACGGCTACTCTATCCAACATCTTCAGTCGAGCTCCTGGACGGATGCTCAGCTATTGCCCAATCTGGAGAAGGCTCTTTCTGCAATGAAGTGGATGGAAAAAGTGACTTTTGTTAACCTCGTGGTGAGTCAAATTTGAGTGGAACTCTGGAGTCTCCAAAACTGAGTCTATTTTTTGTTACAGAGACACGAGTGTGCTTCGCTGAAGTCTTTGAAGACATTCGTTGCAGAAAACCAACTCCCCATCTCATTCATTGTTTATTCCGGCACAAACAATTCTACTAATGCTGACAAGTACGGCATCCATGGTTTGTCTTGTAAGAGTGGACCTTGGAGGAAAGCTCGACACGACAGCATTAATGACCTACTGAAGCGGGCACTTTCATCTTGCAACGTCCAATCCCAAGTGGAACCTCGCCATCTCTACACAGACAACAGAAGGCCTGATGGGAAGACATTGATCCCTTTCTGTAAAGGACAACCACTCGTTTGGGACACTGTAATAGCCAACACCGGATGCCATTCTTTTGTGGGACAGACTTCCAGATCCGCCGGAGCAGCAGCAAGGATGAAGGAGGACATAAAGAGAAGGAAATATGATTCGTTCTTAAATGATTACTACTTTGTCCCTTTTGCTTTAGAGTCACTGGGACCCTGGGGACCTGAAGCCAAGAAACTGGTCCATGAGATAGGCAGGCGAATTCAGGAGTTCCAACATGACAACTCAGCCAAATCGTACCTTATCCAAAGAATCTCCATTGCCATTCAACGGGGGAACGCGGCATGCATCCTTGGAACCCTTCCCAGGTCCGAAGGATTGGAGGAGATTCATGACCTCGTTGATGACCAACTGAGGACACACGGTTTCGGAGGAGGAGGTCATACACCACCTTTAGAAGACACCTCTTTGAGACCCATTGGACGGGAGGACACCAGCAGCCAAGAAGAAGAAACATCTTTCAATGGACCGGAGGATTCATCACCCAGACCAGTGGGACTCCAGGAGAGGAGGTCGACAACGCAGAAACAAACGAATCCAAAAACACGAACAGACATACACCACGCGGCTTCGGCTCCGCAGGGAGAGCTTATGGGACCACACTCAAGCCACGCTTACTCCTTCTCCATCAACCGCTTCGAAGGAGGACGGAGCAACAACATTAGTGACCTGGACAATGACAGCGATGCATTGTCTCCCGCAACCCATTACGTTGGAACCGGAAAATTCCCGAACAGAGAGAATTTTGAGAAAGCAGGGTTGACTGGTTTGCGAAACATTGGGAACACATGTTTCATGAACACAGTCCTCCAGTGCCTGAGCAACTCCCGACCCCTCCTAGAATACGTGATGAGAAACAATTACAAGACGGACATTAACCAGTCCACGTCCAAGATGAAGGGAGTCTTGATGCGAGCTTTTGGTGATCTGATCCATGACCTCTGGCGTGAGCAACGAGTCGTGGACACGTCTGCCTTCAAAGATGCAATCCAGCGATTTGCTCCGAGGTTCATGGGGTACGACCAGCAGGATGCTCAAGAATTCCTCCGCTATCTTCTCGAAGGGCTACATGAAGACGTTAACCGGATCACGGCGAGACCCACGCCAATTACGACGGACATTGATGAATCCACGAGTGATAACGAGAAAGCGTCCGAGAGTTGGAGCCGCTACCTCCTCTACGAGAGTAGCAAAATCGTGGACATGTTCGTGGGCCAGTTCAAGTCCACCCTCAGGTGCACCGTTTGTGGCCATTGCTCAGTGACCTTTGAACCTTTCTGGGACCTGTCCTTGCCCATCCCGAGCCGAGCCACGAGCGTCAAGTTGGCCCAGTGCTTTGAACTCCTTACGAAAGAAGAGGTTCTGGACGGGGATGAGAAGCCCACATGTGCCAAGTGCCAACGTCGTCAGAAGTGCACGAAGAGTCTCGCCATTCAAAAGTGGCCCAAGATCCTTGTCATCCACCTCAAGCGCTTCTCCCTCGCGGAGAGGTACCGAGGGAAGTTGAGCACCCTCGTGGACTACCCTCTGACCGGGTTGGACCTCACCCAGTTTGCTGCCACACCAGGGAACGTGTCCGCCTACAACTTGTACGGAGTTGCGAATCACTCTGGATCCACCTATTCTGGTCATTACATTGCGTACTGCAAGCACCCTTACTCTGGGGAGTGGCACTGCTACAATGACTCTCAGGTCTCGCCAATCACCCCCAACACCGTCATCTCCAAGGACGGCTACGTCTTATTTTACGAGCAGGGCGGCCCATGACCACACTACTGTAAAATGAATGATTATTTTGTTACAAACTTGTTGAAGGACAGGCGTCGATGCAGCAATAAACACATTTTAAACTCTTGTAGCTTTTGCTGGATTCAAGCAGAGGAGGAGGACCATCATCTATAATCTATTCGCTTTTGGCCTTCGTCCCATCGCACCATGACGACGTCTTCTTCTTCCACTGTTCCTTCTTCTGTGTCCAAGCAGGTCCTTCGTGAATTCCTGTCCCCAGGACACACCCTCAAAGTCTTCTTGAAGGAGGAAGAATGGAGGACTCCATGTCTCGAAGTAAACTCTGCCCAGGTCTTGCCACTTCCACCTCTCGTGTCCTGTACAAACTTCTCTTGCTGCCTTTGTACTGATCGCCCAGGGGGCTACAAGTTGCACGTCTTCTGCAGCACAAGTGAAGACCGGCGTGACTACCTCCGCTCTGTCTTGGGGCCAAGGACCGACCTCATCTTTTGTGACGAGTGTCGAGGGACGGTGGCAAGACTCTTCAGTCGTAGAGATCAAGTGGACAACAAATTGGTGTGAGAATATAAAATTATGCCGTCTCTCTGCCTGTCTGACGTTTATTGCCATTTCAACTCTTCACACCTTCAAATGTCCAGCTTGACATTTTAGCTTTTAAGTGCCTACTTACTTCTCAGCACACGTTTATGTTTTTCCAAGTGTAGCAGTCATAAACATGTTTTCGTCTTAGCTCAAACCAATCGGCCCAAATCAGACTAAGCGCAGATTCTATTGCCATATTTGCAGAATCTTTATGTCTAAATCTTGTATGTAAGTCACGTCTCAGCGACTTGAATAAATCAGACATTCCTCGGCTTCGCTTCAAAAAACAAGCTCGATCCATCAAACTATTTATTTTGCATATACGATATTCACCTCAATTGGAAACCAGGATGAAGATTGTGGTCAAACTGCTCCACCCCGAGATAACTGCATCGAAGGATGGTAAGTACTTATAAATCGTATTTATCTTGTGTACTTAACTCACAGATCTAGGACAAATGGAGGTTGAACGTCTTCGTCAACGGGGAGTTGATGGAGGTGGAGATGGAGAGGACCTCTCTACTTATCGCCTCCCAGGACCCAGGACCTTTTTGGTGAATATGGAAGACTACGGGGAAGATGTCAAACCAGACCTGTTCGATCTTGATGGAGACACAACACAAATTGCAAAAAGTAAGCCCTAACCACATTTCCTTTGATAATTGAATTATTCTACTACCTCTGCACTTATCGCATCCCAGGACCAGCGTTCTTCGTCAAGATGGAAGACGAGGAGGAAGATGTGAAAGCAGACGTCAATGTAGACTCAACAAGAATTGCAGAAAGTAAGCCCTAATAACATTTCCTTTGATAATTGAATTATTCTTATCTTCGATAACCCGCATCTCTCAGATATTTCTTCTCTCACTTATTCTGTTACCTTAGGTGTCGCTTCCTCTGTGGATGGAAATGGTGCAGCCACAACGGAGGAAAACGAGGCTGATCATCATATCGAGGGGGATGTAGGTAGGATGATGTTCACAGAACCCACACACGCCATTTTTGTCTCGTTGCTTACTTCTAATTGTTGCTACAGGTCCCAACTGCATCCTGGAAGGCAATGTGGCAGGGACGAAGGTTTTCAGCAACAAAGAGGTATGTGCCTTTGCACCTTACGCTGAATCAGTTTTGCAGTAGGATATGGAATTGATATCTCTCGCTCGTCCTCTCGCTTTCCATTATTTTAGTTGCTGCAGATCATCCTTAAAAAGGTGGTGGAGGGGGATAAACCAAAGCCAGTTCATAATCCTTTTCTAGGCTACGATTTTATGCAAGAATCCCTTCTTCTTGAGTTCCGGCTTGTCTGCCATGCTTTCAACGAAGCCGTTCTGGCACTTCATTCTTCACCACTTGTCATACGGCCAACAGGTTGTTCCCTGTTGTCAACCATTGGCTCGCACCTGTACCTGTGGAAAAAATCCCCAAGGTCCCTCCAGAATTGTGTAGAAACGTGGAACTGTACATCTCCAGCAAATGGAAGTACTCAAGTAACATGCTTTACGAAGGAGAAGAAATTGTAACTCCAACTAAGATGCCACCCGAGGCAATCACCTGAAATTAAGGAAGTCCTTAATTTCTGCTCGCATTCCCTCAATGGATCTAACATCAGCATTTTGAAAATGGATGTCTGGGGTGAGTGCCTACTACACCCTCTCGCCGAAGCTGTGGAGCGGTACTGTCCCAATTTAACGGAAATAAGTGTGAAGACTCGTAACTCCTGCAATTGTGACCGAAGCAGACCTGTTGGCCCCTTCAACTTCTCAACAAAACTCAATAAATTAAAGAAGATCGAGGTGAACTGTGGGGGCAAGATTGTTTATAATTTGGGACAACGAAAGGATATGTGGGTAAACTGTCCAGCCATGATTGACACGGCGAAGGCAATTGTGGGTGCATCTCCAAACTTGGAGACTTTAGAGAGTGGAAGCAACGTCTTTTTCGACTTAATGAGCCACGTTCATATGAAACGGATCAGCTATTGCATATCACCATCGAAATCAGAAACTACTATTGAGGTACGTTGCGACAAGATGTTCATTATTATAGTAACAGCTCAATAAATTGGCTGAACATATCACATTTTTAGGATCTTAAGCAAATGCTGGATAGTTGTGCTACTGCCCTTCAAACATTAGAGCTTAACGTGAGAGATGAAGGTAAATATGGTGAGTGGAAGGATGATGAGCTGGTGTCAAAACTGAAGAATGAGTTGAGGCTGGGTCCCATGCCAGGTCTCAGCAGCCTCACCATGAAATTCCCATTTGAATACAGCTTTGGGAAGGCGTTGGCTGGTTGTGTGTTTGACCCTGCCACCTCGCAATTACGTTCACTGACCTTTCCAATCAATGCATACGACGAGGATGACGACTTGTTGGCCCTCATTGGTAACAACTGCCCTAACTACGAATCCAAGTCTGTGGCGGAGCTGGATATGACAGTCGGGCCAACTTGTGGAAACTTTTGGCATCATCTTCCAGTGGGGTTTCCAAACCTGAAGATTCTAAAATTGAAATTTGAACTATTGTGGAGTGGGAACCTGAAAACTATCTTCCCCACCGTTTCCCTTTGGAAGGAGGTAGTAGGGCTGGACTTGACAATGTGTTTCCCCTTCAGCCTCAGGGACTTGCAGAACGAGTTGTTAGCCTTGGGGGAGGACTTTTGGAAGAAAAGCTCCATCCGGAAATTCAGACTAACGCTGGGAGATTCTTCACGTTGGAGATATCCATATACTTCGCAGTCTCGGCAACTTGAAGAGATGAAGAAGGTTCTTTCTTCAATGAAGTGCATGGACAAAGTGACATTTGTCAATGTCGTGGTAAGTCCACTTTAGTGAATCTCTGAAAAAGTGATTTTGTATTTATAGATGCCCGCAAGATTAAAATATTATTTGACAATGTTCATAGCCAAGAACCAACTTCCGGTGTCATTCGTTCGGTAGGACTCTGTAAAATAATCCTACCCAGTCTCTGCATTATTTTTATTTTTTGGATACCTTAATTTATGATAGCCTCAAATATAACAGTCGAGTTCACCTTGTTTTGTTTTAAGGGAATATTTAGTTTGTAAAGTTATGTAGGTTCAGAATGTCACAATAATACATGGAATCCCAGCCTTTTAAATAAAGTGGTAGTTCAGTGCGGGTTCACAATTTTTCTATAAAGTTTCATCCCACCTCATATCTTCAACCGACAGAGCGGAGGTACTTCTTCACCTTTGAGCTTTGAGGGTAAAATTTGCGGATTGGCAGACAGGAGTTCATGATTGTCTGTGGATTTTTAAGTGAGAACTGTATAGAGCTTCATTTCATGTACGATCGTTTATGAAGGATAATGACCAAAATCAACCTCGACTTAGGCACAGTCTATCGATATATGTGCTTTCATTGATTAGATTCGGATTGATTACAGTAATTAATCAAAATGCGCAAGACTCATGACTACGATATCTTTGGGTTTTACAGTTTATCACGTATTGCAGGTTGTATCACCCAAACCAGACACTCATGCAACCATTTACGTTTAATGGGTCGACAATTCTGCATGCTTGCCTTGACTTTTGTGTCATGAAGAGATTCATCTTGCTAGCACTACTGTTGTGGCGTAAGTGGAAGAACTAAAGCCAATGGTTGGTTTGACAAAAGTCTCATTTAGGGGTTACCATCAATGGTTACACTCTGGACACTATGGCAGACCTGGACTTGACAAAACTTCGAGTCCAGTGTTCCCACTACGAGCAGAACGAGACCTTCACCTGTGGGACAAATAGGATTGATGGAATTCCTCCATCAGACCGGAACGGAAACGAAGGGTACTGGACATCCTGCGACAGGAGTGTCATCATCAACAGTCTACCATGTCAAGTTTCCTACTACCGAACTCCTAATTCTGTAGTGGCACGTTCCATCGCCTTGGAAGTTTACCATAATGGGGGCGGGGCCCCCATCGACACAAACATCAGGGTCACCACGAGCAATCCTTTCAATCCAATCATCACCTTGAGAGGGTCGAATGGGTGGGCAA
>JAQGCL010000485.1:0-13751 GCA_034699605.1 Isotomiella paraminor | reverse complement strand
GCACATTTGCGCTGGTGGTCTAATATCTATGTGGAAATACACTAAAGACGCACACAACACCATCGAATACCATGACACGTTAAGGACTTACAGGGTTCTTCAAATGGTGAACTTGGTTGTGAACGATTCTCTTAGGTCGTTTTTCTTACCATTCCTAGTTACAGCAGCTGTAACGTTGCAAATAACTGGAGTCTACCTGAGTATTAGACAGCACCATGGTTCTGAGTTCTGGCTCCAGGTACTGTGTCCCATGGTTTCCTTCGACGCTTTCTTGGCATCCCTAATGACACTTGTCCCGGCTTCGAAAGTATTTTCATACTCAACCAAACTTTTAAGAGGGATGAAGTGGGACAATGACGGAAGAGCCGATAAGCGAATAGAACGGCGTCGAGAGGCCATGTCTCTTGCACCGCTAAAGATGTACTTTGGTCAGTGCTTTGTTGACCCCTGTACCCCGTTGATCGTTCAAAGCTTTGTTGCCGTACAGACGGCCAACCTTCTTCTTTGCACACGCCACATGTAACTAAAACGACCCAGTCGAACATTATAGTACCCTTTGCACCCCGTACCTTTTTAATTCAACGTGCCACATCAGATAATAAAATTTGTGCATCACTTTCTAACATTAGCAAATACATCATTCCGAAGTTGGCCCATGGCATAAATTAAATTGAATAAGTAGCCACAATTAGTAGTAAACGTCCAACGGAAATGGAGACAGGAACATAATAATTTGACTAATATTCATTCATTCATAAGAATAAATCTGTTCCACATAATTCAGTAGATCGACATTTTCAGATGTACAATTAGAATTTTATTATCGACGTCAACATGCTCTACTTACTTATATCGATACTTTACGGTAGACTACCAAGCAAACTCCATGACTTAACCTTCTCCTGTCCACCTTTGCACAGCTACGTGATGACCCGCATTGCAAAAAATCGTCAATCCCCTGCACTTCCTTCACCTGTTCAAAAATTGCTTTGGGTATGTTGATGATCGTTCCTTTCTCATCGATAGGCATTCTTGCTTACCGCAGCTGTCAAGTCGTCAAAATACAACCAGTGTTCGCACGGCGTCCGGCAGTATGCAGTGGCATGGCGTCCCTGGACGATTGTAATTCCCAGCAGCTAAAGTGTTTCATAGGACGGTGCCCCTAAACAACACAAAACTCCTCAATGTTAAGCATTCCATGCTTTCCCACTATGGGTTTACCGTCGCATCCATCAGGGTATGTCGGAATCGTGAGCCACAATGGAGGCGGAGGGTGTTTCTCCCCGCAAGTCATTTTGATAAATAGAAGGGGGCACTCCAGTCTTCGAATTGCAAGTCCGTCTTTAGCCAAACTGGCGTGCAGGAGCTTTTGGAAGTTTAAGTTTTCCCCCCATTTAGAATACACTACGCGGTAGATGTAATCAGCCCTTTGTCTTGGCTCTCCGACGGCTGTGTACCACCAATACTGAATAAATTTTGGAAGGTCCAGTTTTTCCTTGCACATTTCGTAAATGAGGTCCTCAACATCTGAGAAATAAGTCATTGGATTAGATTCAGTATCTTCGTTGGTAATCTATAAAACCATACCCCTCATCTCGTGCTCAAATTCACCGTTTTCAGAATTGGCGTTTAATGTTTTTCTAAAGGCCGCCATAGTTCCTTTCCTAACGAAGAGGGTTTGTTGAAGTTCTGCATTTAACTTACAAAGTGCGACAAGGACAGATGAGGTAAACGTTTTCTCGTTATGTCTTGCACCTTTTGTAACGAATTTCATAAAGTCCGCATTTGAGTACAAAACAACGAAAAGAAATGAATCTAAGTAGCAAGAGTTTGAATGAAATGGAAACCCCCGTGGAGTGCCTATCAGCTGTTCAAAGCAGGTGTGAGTATTGCTAGTATGCTCCGCAAAGGACGTATTGTATCCGGTCGTAACGGATAATGGTGGCGTCATATTTCCACTCATGATTTTCAGTTTTCTATTTTTTCGAGTCAATTTCTGGGTCTTTGTTGAATTGGAAATTGAACTTGTAGGGGATGAATCCGACGTTGTTTGCTTTTGTCTATGCCTCATGGGATGCACCCTAATTTGCGACATTGACCCAAGCTGCTCTTTTTTAGAGTCCAATTGAGCTGCCGACAACGATGGAAAGGCAAAGGCTGAATTGATTTCACAGGCACCTGATGTACCAATTCCGTCGTTTAGCTTTGTACTCGGCATATTGTTGTCCGCCGGGTCGTTTTCTTTTGCGTTTGTAAATGTGTTGACATCCATTGTATCACATGTGATGGCTACGTCGTTTGTTACGGGCCTTTCGGAAGTTGCAGTCAATGTTTGTTGCTGGTGTTTGCCTGAAACCGCTTGTGAATATAACTTCGGTTCCGGTCTTTCGTTGGCATAAATGTCATCACAATCAGACAGCTTGTCGCCGACGGACTGCCCATTTACAGGTGTGTTCACATCTGATTTGTCGCAACCGAGATCTATATTTTTGGTAACAAGAGAGGGGGAATTGTTTTTAGCAGATTCAACCACACAGCAATGTTGAGTGTTCTGATATGGGTCACCGCTTGGGTCGGCGTTTTCATTGTTTGAATCCTGTCTTGCCACGACACCAGTCGTAACCACCAAGGCAGGAGGGATTATGCTTCGGTCCAGAGTATGATCCAACCTTGCAGCTGTCTGGTCATAAGTTTGGAGTGCAGGAGAGACATATGGAACTTTGCTGCCGCTATTGAACTTATCAATTGAAACCTGTGTGTATTCTAGTGCTCTTGGCTGTTTTAGTTTACTGTCAGTTTCTGTGATTGGAATGTCATATTGGCGTGACTCCGTGGAATATCCCTCCTTCAACGGATTAATATTGTCCCGAATTTCGAGTTGGCCGATGGTAATTATGACTGCTTTCGTAGACTCCACATTCACATTTGTAGACAAAACTGGTGCATTGCTCTCCTTATATGACGTCTGTGGGTTCGAAAAAGTTTTGCAGATGTCCGGGGGTGGGATGGAGTTGAAAACCAACTTTTCCGTATGTGCACTGTAACCAACGGTGTTAGTAGGCTGGTGTGGCCTACGTGACTGAATGGTAGCGGAATGGGTCATACGGGGAAAGTGCGATGACAATTTTCCTTTAGGGTGCGAATGGTCTTTGGGAAATGCATTGCAATTTTCGAAATCATTCCAAGCAATGTGTCTGGATTTTTTCGGCACTGAAGTGGTAAACGACCCGTGGGTTTCAGCGACGTTTAATGGGTGTCTGGCAATCAGTGCAGTATGCAGTAGTATCGATTCTGATTTTCTTGCCTCTGTCCCACGGGGTGAAGTATATACATTTTTTGCTTCACGAATAGTTTCCTAGCATGACAAAGTTTATATTTTGTTGTTGCTGTCAAACAACCGTAGGACCTTACCTCTTGCTTCGCTCTGCATGATATGGACTCAGTTTTGGACGGCACTCCTCCGGCAAAACGTATGACATGTCATTATCTGTATCTCCCAGTGAAATTCCTGAACGAAGCTCCAACTCTTCTTCTAGGTACAAAAAAGCCCTCAATAGTGCGACTAGGCATTTCTTAATTGGTTTCATAAAAACGTTGAACAGAATGCAAGCAAGGCGCCACTTTATTTGGTTTAAACCGGTGAAACAACATCGCTTGGACCAGCTGCTCATCAAGTGACTGAAACTGAAGTTCGCCATAAAAAGTAATGGGGAGTGGGACATGAAGGCGAGCAACAGGAAGTACAGAGCGGAAGTGCAGGATTACGTGTATCTATATACGTGTATACAGTGAATTTTACTCTATACAAATTAACGACGTTTCTACATACCTTCGCTTAGAGGGTTATAGCTTATACCAACAACGGGTGTGTCGAAGCTTCTGGAAGGAATGAAGATCACAAGTGATGTAAGTAAGTTTTTTTGCAAAGAAAGCAATACTGTTTACCTTATGCCTTTGCTGAGCTCACACCCCATTTCCGACACATTAGTTTTAGCGGTAAAGAAAGTCCTCCGTGTCTGACAGTTCAACGTAGACTGGAAGAGAAGTTGAAGGAACCCCGGGATGGGTATGCTTGCTTATGCATTAAAAGTCATTGACGGTGGTTATCTGATATTGGATACATACCTTGAGGTGTACTTAACTAACACGAGAAACCGATAGCACACAGGATGTTGCTGTTTACTGACCATAATTCAACTACCTACTTTATACTGTCAAAGCGGTTTAAGGAAGTCGATTTCAGGAAGTCAGGTTTCTGCAAACAAGAAAGCGATTAGCCAATAGTTGTCTATATAAACCAAATAAACAAAAAATTACATTACAAACTAAAGTTGATCTTGCTCACACTGTCAAATAACATCACTTATCGCTTGACGTGATAAGAGTACAATCCTGGTTGCCATAACTTGTTGGCAAAGATGCTCTGGTCAACGGACCCCAAAGCAAACAAAATAGATAAATAAACCTGATAAAAAGTCCGACGTCCGTGCTTATTAGTAACAAGCAAGGCATTAGCAGCCATTTCATTCCCACAGCCAACTACTCCTAAATTACAAGAAATTAAATCATGTCGTCAAGAACTTCCCGGCTTACTGAAGAATGGCAGAAAATGAAGACGATGCGACACTTGACCAGTAGTGTTGGTGCCAGCCCAAAATCAAAGGCAGACATAGGAATATGGAGAGGGTACATTGTCGGCCCTACCACGTCCCCTTTTAAGGATTTTATCTACTACGTGGACATTACCTTCCCAGCTGGATATCCTTCTGAGCCGCCCAAAGTCACCTTCGTTGCTGACGTATACCACCCAAACGTTTGGCCGAGTGGAAAGCCATGTGTTGACATGCTGGACAATCGTACGTGGACAAGCTCAACGACTGTGTCAGAAATCCTTCTTACTTTACACGCCATGCTGTCTAATCCTAATAAAGATAGCCCCACGCGCGGAGCAATTGTGAAACAAATGAATGAGGACTACGACGCATTTGTCGCTGAGGTGAAGAGACATTCCGAAACGCACCACCAACGAGTATAAAACAAAGTCAGGTTTGTATATAAATAGATAATTAGGTTCACTACTTGAAACGTTTCTAATGATGTTCTTCTTGTTGTTAGATTCGGTTTGCCGTCAAATGGCCATATCTCATCAAATCAATGATACGTTTTGCTTAACCAAGGAAATGACTACATTTATTTTAAATTATAACTTTACCCATCTCAAATAAAAATTAAGGAGTTGACGAGAATCCAGTGGAGCCTTCATGGTTATGTTAAAGTAAATTAATTGACCCGTCACTCGTGCCATCATTTGATCACCACACCCTAACCTCATATTTGGTTGCGATTGTATGCCAATTACAGAGACACTACTACAAGTGAAGTGACTTGCGTCTTATTAACGTTAACCGGACCCCCGAAAAAGTAGGAAAATGATCGAAAGATTGGTTCCAGCAATTGTAATTTTCAATTTGACATAAGAATACATACAAAACTTTCCAATTTAATTAGAAACCCGCCATGCACTTAGAAGTGAGTTAGTAAATGCTGCAAAGTTAGTTAACGTCTTGACATAATTAAATAGTTTTATTATTATTTATCTGTACACGGATGCTTTGTATTTAATGCCTTAATTTGGCTAAATTCATTACACGTTAACAATGTAGCATTGCGAATCCCGAAAAATTACCATATTTAGAACGAGCTTCCTTCCTTTTATTGCAAGCCAGATTAACTTTCACGTAGTAATAATGCTCTAAACTTTTAACTGCTACCGTAGTGAAACTTTCGAAGATAGGCGATGCTGTTCCCTAAGGGTATACAAATTATTGATTAGCTGTTTGTGTTCAGTTATTATTATTTGAGTAATAAAGTCCATTTTTTGCCTCACCATCTTCTATGCCCGCTTCCTTCAATGTTTGACGACCCTCCAACCGTTCTCCGCCGAACATAAAAATTCGCCCATCAGCAGCACCGGGCAACGCGGGCAACATCAGGGTCATTCTAGTCTGAATGTGTGCAACGGTGTCCGTTGGATTCACGCCATCGAGTGTTGTCTGCCTACCATCTTTGTCCGTCACTGTGATCTTCATTTTGCTCCTGTTAAAATTTAAGTAATGGGTTTACTCCGTTATACAGTTCTGTGTAGAGTAGAGATGATAACGTTAAAAACAATAAAAGAAAACCACGATATTTTAAAAAAAGAGAGCATTTATCAACCCTTTCCTACCTGGAATCGAGTGTATGAGTGCGATCTACTTTGATGCAAGGAGTGTACAACCTGAATGCAAAGTGTGGCAACCAGTATCAGATTATTATATACCCAATAATTGTGTTTACCGTTTATGCAACCGGGAAAGCAAATCCAAGTGTCAATTACACAAGTTACATCCTGGTTTGCATAACGGGTTGAACGAACATTTCAGTGAAAAGTACGTTAACCCCGGAGATGACATGTTCAGTCCAGTGTAAATTTGGCTTATTTGTGTTTGTGTATTATATTCAACGTCTGTGATTGATCTTTTGTAAGCAACAGAATATTTTTACCTGCTCTCAAAAGTTTAGCAATGCAATCAAGAGAGGGTAAACAATGGTAATCAGTGGACGGCAAACAATGATATCAACGAACTTCGATGTGACCCATTGGATGATTAACTGGTTATCACTAGCTTTGGCATACCTTGCAGTAGTCAAGAGGTACCCCGGAAATGTATACAGGAATTTCCGTCCATTCAAATGAACAGGAAAAAGCGACTGGATGATAACAATTAGCTTCCTTTTCCGAATATTTGAAGACATACCTACAATCATTTGAGTGGAGTTCTGCGCCGATGTTAGTGCAATAATAGAATTGATTTGAACCACAACGGCCCTCACTGTTCACTCAGTGTCCATCACAAATTCGTAGTGCCCAGACAGAAATTGCATCTTAAATTTGAAAGGACATGCATTAGCTAATTCAGTCTGTTAAAAACTATTAAAATTTTGTCAATCGGTCATTATGTATTCACGGCAGGAATTAATTCACGACCCCGACTCAATTCAGTCATTTGCCCAAAAACGGCTGCTTATTGTCCACGCGGATCCCGTGGCATCAGAGGTAACGAAAAATTTAGTTTTGGCAGGTTGCAAACAGTTCGACGCTTGCGATGACGGAATTGTGAAGAAGGAAGACGCACAGCTCAGTTACTTTCTCCACGGACGTGTAGGTCAGAAAAGGAGAGATGTGTTGGAAAAGGAAATGAAGAAGCTGAACACCGATATCAAATTTGAGCACATTCCATTTCATAAGGCCATTGATAACATTCAGAGATACGATGCTGTACTTTATACATTTTCTTCAAACGAGTGGAGACGTTTGGTTCACGTGGTGGAAGCATGTAATATCTCCAAGGTCCCCATGGTTTTAACTCAGAATGTAGGAATGGTGTCTCGGTTATACGTGGATTGTGGGAAAGTTACTGTTGAAGATGCAACTGGATCCCCTCCCGAGTCTTACCCAATCAAGTGGATAAGCAACGAAGTAAAAGGTGTCATACAATTGGATTGTGACGAGGTACCGAGGGTGCAGGGGGAAACAATTGTAATTAATGGCGTGGAAGGAATGAATGAAATCAACGGGACCAACGTCGTTGTTTGTGAACAATTCCATCCTTTTCAAATTCCAATTGGGGACAGCTCTGGTGAGTTTTTTAATTAAAATCTTTCTGTCTCCTCCATGCCACATTTGTAGCTTCACATTTAGTTTTTAAAATTCAAAATTTTAGGGTTTGGAAAATACGAACATGGGGGCAGAGTAAGCATTATCAAGACCAAGAGAGAGGTTTGCAACGTCCCAATCTTGCATGCGCTGGATTCTCCACAAAAGTCCAAACAATGTGAGGATTACTCAAGTCCCGCTCCAGCGACTGAGATTCACAAATTTCTTAATTTCGCATTGGGGCACTCTGATACCTGGGTATGCTTTCGATTGCTTTATAGTTAGTTACAATTGCAATCAATGTCATCATTTTAACGCAGACTCCAAACCATCGGGTACTCCAAGCAGCGTCATGGGCCTCACCTCCATCTATTTCTTGTATTGGAGGAATCGCAGCCCAAGAAATCCTCAAACTGTATTCCAAAAAGTTTCTCCCGCTAAGTGGTTGGTGGACCTTATGTGGAAGCGTTCCGGAAGGTGGAAGCGAAGCTAAGTTATTTAAAGCTTTAGGCTCAAAACCTGTCACCTGTTTTCAAACGACAATGACCTCAGCTCGACGAATCTTCCATTCATTACAAAAACGCAATGCTGATAAGCTTTCAAAACTTTCTGCAATTGTAGTAGGTGCAGGTGCAACCGGTGAGTGACTAATACACATTACTTCAAGGTATGGTATGAAGTATAGAACGCTATAGAATACCAACATTTTTTTATATTAGGTTGTGAGGTCATCAAAAATCTGGCCGCCTGTAGTTTTGGAAGAATCCACATTTACGACATGGATCATATCGAAGATTCTAACAGATCAAGACAGTTCTTATACCGTCTCGAGAACATCGGTCAGTCAAAGGCATTAACTGCCGCCAAAATGATTCGGAAGAGGTACCCAACAGTGGACGTAGTACCCCACAATGTGGAAATTAACGAGGAGACGTTAACGGACGAAATGCTGTCAACAATCGATTTGGTTGTCATGGCAGTTGACACCGTGGACACACGAATGTTTCTATCCGCAAAATGCGTACGAAATAACGTGGCCTACATGGATGTAGGACTGAATGGACTCCAGGGTAACTACGATTGGTATGAACCACACAAAACTTTAACATATCATTGCATCCCACCGGAACGTGAGGTTATCCCAAAAATGACCTGCACCATAAAAAGCTTCCCCTATAATACCGCCCATCTGATTCATTACGCAAAGGAGAAGTTCCTGCAATGTTTTGTCGGCACAACCACAATTGAAACTTCACAGCATTTTGAAAGGTTGATAGACAATAGTGGTGATTTCGTACCAGCAAACGTTAATAATTTGTATTATCCTTCCTCACCAGCCACAACATAAAAAACATTCATCAAGATTGTCTTGTCTGGGCTGTCCAACTTTGGCACCAACTGTTTGTTCAGGAAGTGGAAGAACTCCTAGCCCTCCACCCTGATGACTCCAGTTGGACAGGCAAAAGGCTTCGACCGACTCCTCTTTCCTTTGACTTATGTAACGCCGATGTACTGAACTTTGTTCGCCTAGCTACTTGTCTCAGACTTAGATGCTTTGGTGCTAACGACAACGTCACAGACCAGGATATCCTAGACAATAAAGTGAGTATTCCTCGTACTCCATTGTTCTATAATTGAATGTCGACTTCTCATCAGCAGCGTTACTCCAAGAGCAGCAAGGGAGTCAATTGGGTCTCCGAAATAAATATGCAGGAATCAAGGGCGATAGAGATGAAAGGACTGGTATTTGAAAAAGACGACGATGCTAACGGACACATCGCTTTCATACTTGCCGCAGCCAACAATCGTGCTACCAATTATGGCTTACCGAAAACTACGTGGTTGGAAACCAAGCGGATTGCTGGAAATATAGCACCGTCCATTTGCACTACTGCATCAACCATTTGTGGCTTAGCATGTCTTGACATAAATCGGTTAGCTATTCCTACCGCAGAAAGGGGGAAACCTACAAGAGGAGATATGAACCTTGCCGGTCCGTATTTCGAAAAGACCTTCCAGTGTTCTCCCGACAAAATTAAATTTTGCAATACAACATTCACCGCATGGGATTCCATTCGTCTATCTTCTCAAAATGTACATACCGTCAAGGATGTAGTTAAATGGGTAGAAACCAAATACAGTTTGAGCATCGCGATCCTGCTGCTGGGGAATAGGATTGTGTTTGATTCCGACGACGAGACGGAAGAGATTATTCTTCTTCACGAGGTAGGACTTATGCGACTTTTTTCTTTGCAATCATTCACTCACTTACCCAAACATGATTTCACACAGCTTGTCAAACCTGCCAAAGGAATGCGGTCGGGAAAACTAGTGTTTGATGGTAGTGCCATATTGTCCACGGATGAGCTTGTGGGTCTACAACCAATTCCACCTGTTGTTGTAGACGTTTCTACGCCATCACAGATTTTGGAAACGTACATTAGAAGGGACAGGTTATCCATGTGGTGGGCTTCAATGAACATACTGCCGGCAACATTGAAAAGAATTGGCTCGCTAACTCGTCACAGGGTATTAAATCATGTATTCAGGCAATAATCACTCGCCAAATGGGTTGCCAAGATTTATGTGACTGTAAGTGTTCTTCGCTGTGATCTTCATTTATATAATTGGATTGTACTTTACTTTGGAAGTCTACGTACGAGTAGTTGTCTGATATAAACGGGGTGTAAAAGGATACCCTGGTGATAAGTATTCCTGGCTTTCCAATTCTTAATGATAACAGCTGTTGGCAAATATACTAACGCAGACGGAGTGCAATTCCAGCCCTTCAGTAGACTTCATCAGCATTATGGCGACGTTGTTAACATGTCTTAACCGTATTAACCGTTAAATCCCAGAATAATATATACTACTTTTTCATATCGTTATGTTATTAAATTTAATACGATATGTAATTAACCAAAGGTTTTGCCTACTCTTTGTTTAACAGATTTACCAGGACAATGTCAGATAGGTGAACAGATATTTCCGCACAAAATTCATGTTTAAGCACTTTGGTTCCATATCAGGGGTGATGTCACCTCTGGTTTGCTTACACTTTGAATAATCAACCCACATGTGGGACATGCCTCACAGTGTAGGTCAACATATAGTTGTTCGCTTGTTTCGTCAAACGGAAGTCTAAAAGTAGAACAAAATTTCCCGAATGTACATTGTCCCTCAATGTTTGAATTATGTCCAAACGGATATCAAGTCTAACAAACAAATGCTTATTATACCAATCATCCAGTGTGCTTAATATTTGCTCCGAGGTAATACACAACCTGAGCCTTGCATGTATCGCCATAATCTCAATAAGACTAGCAATGGATCAAGAAGGAAGCAACACAGTCCGCGTCTCATACCCCCAAAACCGTATATCCCTAATTTCATCAAGAAGCATAAAACTCAATTGCCAACTCAGCAGTTTTTTCATCGGTCTTCCGTATACCTGGGATTCGGACGCCGAATGGGTTGTATTTGAACCTCAGAAACTTCCAGCTTCTCGAGCACTAACACTGTTCCAATGCGGATACACTTTTCTTCAAGCTTACATGATTGTAATCCTCCGTTCTGATTCACTGCCTAGCCAATTATTTGGCGCCTTCCTTTTAATAATTTATATCGGTGTTGCCCTATATCGCTTCGAAGGATTTGGTGGCTTGCGTCATGACTCGTTCCTGAATACCCTAGCAAAATACGAAGAAAATATCCACGTCAAAAGGCTAAAACTGACGATGATGGAACGATGTATATTGGGCATTCAACCGCTGTGGCAATGGTCTTTGTTTGGCATTTCTATTTGCCTAGGAATCATGGTAATTGTGGTATCTTGTCTGACAAATACATTTACCTAAGATCCACATACAATTTTGTTTTAGGCGCTGGCCTTCCCCTGCCAACCTCCATTCCTTAGTTCCCTACTTCTTCATGGTCAATGCAGGAGACATACGGAAATGAACTTGGTTGCCAGGGGTATATTTGCTATTCTGGAATGGGCATACTTTGCAAGTTCCCTGATGTCCGCCGGCTTTGTTGCAACGAACATTTGCGCTGGTGGTCTAATATCCATGTGGAAATACACTAAAGACGAGTACAGTCGCATCGAAGACAATCAAACGTTAAGATCGTACAGGATTCTTCAAATGGTAAACCTGGTTGTGAACGACTCCCTTAGGACATTTTTATTACCATTCATGGTTACAACAATTGTGATGTTGCAAATAATTGGTGTCTACCTGAGCATTAGGCTGCACCATGGTTCCGAGTTGTGGGTCCAAGTACTGTGTCCCCTGGTTTCTTTTGACACTCTCTTAGCGTCCTTAATTACCCTTTTCCCGGCGTCGAAAGTATTTTCAACCTCATCGAAGCTTTTAAGTGGAATGAAGTGGGTCACTGCCGGATAAGCCGCTAAGAGGATGGAACGGCGTCGAGTGGTCATGTCTCTTCCACCGTTAAAGCTATACTTTGGTCAGTGCTTTGTTGACCCTTGCACTCCGCTGATTGTCCAAAGCTTTATTGCCGAACAGACGGCCAATCTGCTTCTTTGCACGCGCCACATGTAACTGAAATGTTCTAGTTTAACATTATGGTACCCTTTTCGCCCCGCACGTTTTTACATTCAACGTGTCAAATATAGGACAATAAAATTTGTGCATCACTGTCTAACAATAATAAATACATCATTGGGAAATATGTCTATGGCCAAATCAAATTGAGCATATAACTAGCCTCACCATGTTTTTAAGCATACCTAATTGCATAACGTCAATAACGTCGTTTGCCCATCAATTTCCCTGTATACCTTTTTCAAAATTATTAGGTACCGTCCCTCGACCTTCAACCCATTTATAGAAGGAGTGGGTATAGTTTCTCGGATTCCTCCTGGTGTGAAAGACCTCCGGTCTATCATGGATGATCAAACATTAATGGCTTTCCAGGTTATTAAGGGGGCCAACATATTTGTGAAGGACTGCGTCCGAGCCCTTCACTTCCCTCTGTCGGTAGCCGCGGCTGTAGGGACGCAGACAAAAAATTATTTCCGCTAGTCATGCGTCGTACGTAGTGGAAAAGACCTAAAAGCTCTAGACGATTGAATGCCGTAGAGGAGTGTGGAAACAGCATAACCGACCCAAAGGTCTAATTTTGAATGTAAAAAATTCAGTGGTCCAGCACATTAGATTGCATGCATGTATTCTACAAAAATCTTAGGAACAACGATTTTGTAGACTACAAATACAAATTTTAAACAGGATGGATGAATTGCGGAAATAATGATTCTACATTAAATTCCTGTTCAGTCAGTCGTGTATTAAATTGGCATGTTTACTTTGTGCATTTATTAGGTGTAGTCTATCCAGATCATAACAACAACTTGGCTTTCTCCCTATGGCTTTACGCCCCCTTCACTTTGGCTCCTTTTCCACTGGTCTCTGCCACTAACAATTTCACTTCCTCCTTTGACATGCTACAGTACTGGACACGCAAACAATAACACGTTCAGTTCAGTATTCATTATTTCAAACAATGCAGTCAGAAACCAATGTACCTGTTCCACTTTACTCTCGTGTAACTCTATCACGCGATCGTGGAAGCGACAGATGCGTTGTGGCAAAGCTGCCTCTGGTTCCCCAATGTCAACTTGAACGTCGTCGAAGAAAAGGAAGACTACAGACATTACAAAATGATACTGAAGAACATTGGAAATGAAATATTTGTTTCGCTTTCGTTCACCTGGTCCCAAGAAATCCATCCAGCTGCTCGTCTTTACAGATGGGAAATGCTTTAACATGAGCTTTGCAAACTTATCCACGTCCAAATCCAGGTCCACGTTTAGCATATTTAGTGACTTGAAGATACACGTCGCGTCGCACTAAAAGCAGTTGGGATCAGCTGTTTTCAAAAACTTGATGTATTCAATTACCTGCACCCCCATTTCCTTCACACAATTTGCATACTCCGTGTCATTTCTCTCCGATTCCATAATCTCCATCACCGTCCAAGGCATGGCCTGTTCGTGACAACAGCCGGGCATGATCTTTCGGTTGGAGAAGTA
>JAQGCL010000484.1:0-13763 GCA_034699605.1 Isotomiella paraminor | reverse complement strand
CTCCATCTCCATCTTTGCTCAAATCCGGTGTGCCGAATTCAGCTCAATTCTTAACCAGCTCCTCGCCTTTGAGGGAGATGAGCCATTCTTCCTTTTCTCTGCCTCGGAAGCATTTCTGATGACTTTCCTAAAATTCATGGTGACATCTGTCTCCTTCGTTGCGGTTGCAATCGGATTTTCCGTTATTCTGGGATCGTGTATCCTGGGGAAACAGTTTCGGCCTTTCTTATCTTCCACATTTTCGAATGAAGACGGCAGGATTACGATATACTGGATTGCTGTTGCGATGTTAGAAGGGTTTCTTTGGGGATGCTCTGCGACGATCTCTACATTGGCTGTGGTAAACGTCTGGGTTTGTGTCCCTGTTGTGTGTTACCAACACGTTGATCAGCTGAAAAAGGAAATGTAAAGCTTGACGATTTCATCTCACGGAATTTCTTATTTAGACATGTTTCCATAGGAATATGTCCTGTCAAGGCAACGACGAGGAAACAATAATCAGTAGGTGTATCCGAAAGTACCGCTGCCTTCAACTTCTCCTTGAGGCTGGTTTCAACAGCTGTGCTCAAGGCTTCCTTACCCCTTTGATCATGTGGGCGGAGGTCACCGGAAATGTACTTCTTGGTTACGTATCAATCGCTCATTTCCATGAAATGGCTAGAAGTCCTGCCTTCCTTCCGCTCATTCTGCTTCTCGTGGATTTGAACGCAGCACTGGTGTTCTGCAGTTATTTTGCGGGGAAACTAAACTCGTCGTCCCTTGAAGTCTTACATTCATTGCCTACCATGTGTGTCAGACGAACCCACTACAAGACGATCAAATGTCTCCCAGCATTGAAAATTCGATTTCGATCCAATTTCATGGAAATGAGTACGGGGCTAGTAATGCTTAACTTTTGTGGTAATGGAATAGTCTCGCTACTGGTGCTCCAAGGGGTTAAGTAATAAAATTCATCTATGCTCATATGCCGGAAAATATGTCCATGAAATGAATGCTTTTAAACTCACATACCTTTCTAATCTCATCAAGATATCCAGACGAATAAATTATGATAATAAAATGCGGTTTGCAATTGAGGACGAGCTTTGCAGTGGTAAGTCTTGTATAACAAGGACAGAGTAATGCAATATACAACGGTATTCAATTTACCAAGCCGACTCCAAATTTAATAATGATAATGCCTTGGTTGCTGCATGACTACAACTTGTTGCTGTTGAATGGTACTGTATGGGCTACCATGGGTGCCCTCTTTCCCCACGTACTTGCAAGCGTGACATACATTTGCACAGCAGCAGCCGCAGAAGAGGCCAAGAAAGTAATTGATGCAGCAGGCGGATCCAGTGCCTGTTTTCATCCAGACGAATCCACATGGGAAGCAACATGCCATCATCTTCTCCCATTGTTCTAAATCCTCCTCTGCCTCCGACATTTTCCTGTCTTGAAGGATTGTACGACATATAAAGCAGATTAATTAATTAATATCCCTCACCTTTGCAGCTTGTAATAAATGGAGACAGTGGTTTCTCTTGAGCTGTGGAGTGGCTGGAGTGTGGATTGTGTTAAATGTGAGCATGTCTCGATCGTAGTTGTGACAGAACCTTAAATGTATTCCATGTTATCAGATTACTAGAATGCCAGGGTTTAGTAGATAAGGATAATGAGCTCTTGGCCCTCTTTTTTATAACCCCATACTTAACCGTGTCTGTGTTCGCATTTTCCATTAATGTGGCAGTTTGTTCCTCAAATCGCTGATCCCCAACCGATTGTAGTTCCGTACTATTGCATCATCAATGGAATAAGAAATGCCAATAATACTCAGGAAAAACGATTTTTTTTCTTACCGTAGCAGCAGCCAGCCCCAAGGACATAATCACAGGCGAGGGTAACATTTTCTACCCTGACGAGTATGTGTCGTATCCTGCAGAGTGGACGCTTCAAACTGACGCTTGACTATAGTGAGGGCGTTTATATTTATACATATAGGTCAGACCCAAAACGCGAGGACGCCTGGTGACTGGAGGAAGTTAGATAGTTGGGTAGATGGTGCATACATTTGGATGTGCTGGTTGACCTACAAAGTTATGCCCCATTTTACTATTGTGCAGGAATGAATTTCAATTGAAGGGGTTTCGTTTAACGAACAAATAGGGTGTAACTATCATTGCCACCTTAGAGAAGTAAAACGTAGTGAGTCATTAATCTTCAGAAACCTATGCGTCAATTTTGTTCTACTTAAGAAGAAAGAATGTTAGGCAAACACACATAAACAGAAATAAAAAAAAACAATGGTTAATTTTGTCATGTTTCGGTTGGCTTGTTTCAGAATTTGCATGATTGCATTCATGGATACATGTCCATTGACTTTAGAACAGCATGAAACTTTGGCATGACGAAACGCTGCACTGAAAGTTTTAAATGTTTACTTGATTTGCACCTTCACACAAATATTTCAAGTCGTTCAATTCCAACAAATGGAGACGACTTTTTCCATTGCATGATATGTGAAAAAATTTAGTCCCTGGAAGCATTTATCGAATTGTCAAATCGATCATTTGTGACTCATCAACACCACCAGTTCAGGTAGCTCAAGCTGGCTGTCTCTGGTCAGTACATTCTTTATTATTGATGAGAATCAAAGCGAATATTCCAAAGAATATACTTTTTGGTGCACTAGTATCAGCAAGAAATTTTCTACCAAAAAATTAAAAATACTACTTCCCCGGCCACGCGGTATACCAAATTCCAAATCGCGGTACTAAGGGAAGCCGGAAAGTGGTGACAAATCGAGATGCGGAGGAGAAATTGAAGAAGCCAAGAGTGGCTTAATAATTCCTAATGACGAGTAAACGAGGTGCTTACTAGTCGGTCCAAGAAGTGCGAAGGCTAATGTTTGCACAAATCTCACCTTGCCCCTAACGAGCCAACAAAGACGATGGCATGCACAAAAGCAGGTCGGAAGAGAGAAGAGAGATTAGCCGATTAGCGTTGAAGTATAGTGCCACGCTTGCACAGCCACCACCATCCCACATCCTACAACGCAATTCGGGGTAAACACATGCGTGGACTCTGTTTGGGACCGTTTGACAATGATGTCATCGAAGAATTGGCGTGGAGCGACATATCCACCCTCCCCTCATTGGAATTCGCGTCACCCATGTCTAAAATCACGCATTTCTTACTCCCCACCTTCTTCGATGACGTTATTGTTGAATGGTCCCTTCCTTCCATAAGCATCGGGTTGCATCTGGCTGTATGATGAGGCCAAAATGTGTTAAGGGCTGTAGGTCGACTGTGACCTTTGATTTCAAAAGTTGAAGTGGCAAAGGCGAGAAGGAGTTGTTGCCCTCCTCCCTTGCCAAGGGGAACCCTGACAAATATGCTTGAGTGGTGAACTCGATGACAGTTACTATCATGAGGACTAACGCGTTTTGTGTGCAGAGTGAATACATAAGGTGTAAGCACCTAATAATAAGGAGGAAAGCCTACCAGAAGACATTTTAATGCAATTATCGACTGCTTTTGTTTGGGCAAAATGAAATCTTCAATATTTCTTACATAACATTTTTAGCCGTAGAGAGTGGATAGGCTCTATGGTTTTAGCTGTCATACCGTCTTTTGCCATTATCATTTTTTACCCAAGCAGTGGAAAGACCTTTGTGTATATATGAACTTACTCCTTTTTCGTCGTTTGATGATTGATCGATACGCCCTTTTTCCACTTTCCGTTCGTGTCTTACCCACAAATTTGTTACCTTAAAAGTTAATGGAAAACCTAATCAAAGTGGTGTCTTTAAGGTTTAAACAAGAATAAAAGACATAAAAAGTGTCATAAGCTTATTCATTCTAGCGATGGGATACCCAACCCTTGACTTATATCTATGGGCCTTCACAGTTTATCTCATGGGCCGGTGTGCAGCGGTGAATGAAGGAGGATGGGGAACATCTGAATGCCCAAACCTGGGTCGAATTTTGGATGACAACAACAAGGCGGATCTTCCCTGCTGGCAATCAGTCATGCTGCATGATGAATGGAGTATGGAAGGATACAAAAGAAGGAGGGCAGAAAATAATTTCCTTGGGTCACAATCTCCGTCAGTGGTACGATACAATCGCCCCGGTATTACTATAAGAGAATTTTCAATTCTGGATTTAAGTTCATGGAAATGTGAAATCGTCCTTATCCCCTTCTGCAATACTTACTTTCTACTCTCCACTCCAATCTCCAGTGACCTTGGAAGGACAATTACTTTCCACATGTATGTGGATAATCGCTGGGATCGTCAATTTCGGGACATCTTTGCCATAATAATCCCATGCCTGGAAGTGGGACGCTCTGAGTCCTTCATTGCCCTTCACAAGAAGGGAAAAGGCCCCTTGACAACAGCAATATGGTACACAGGCATACCATACATCGCACTCCTTATCCTTCCTCCACTTACCTTGAACCCCTCCTACATCAGTCCGTCCTTCGCCGCTGGACTCCTCATTCTGGCACCCTACACCGCGGAGGTCTGGGGACCCAAGGGTCGCAACATCGCACCCGTCAACGGGGGACCCTCGGTTCACATCCCGCTCAACAAAGGGTGGAAGGAAAACGCCATTCTCGAGATGGCTGCCGCCCACCCATTCTACAAAAGGACAACATGGTGCGTTCATTCCAAACACCGACGACTGAACAGTGCCTCCCATAGCGAAGACTATGCTTACGATCGATGGTTGAACGACTTGATCACTGACATAGTTGCAAGGGCAAACGGCTCAGTCAACAGGCACTGTTCCTCCCAAGAATTCTACGTTCGTCCGAAGGTAGAATATTCCGACTTTGATACGAAACCCGTTGTTCACCCTGACGCTAATAGAAAAAGGATTCTTCTTGGGGTCTCTGGATACAAGTACTTGTCCTGTGCCTCAGTGGCAAGTCCCTTGGATTTCCGAATGTATGCAAAACCGTTTCATTTGCAACTCTGGTTGTGGTTGGGTGGAGCTTTGCTGTCCATGGCCCTCTTCTACGTGCTTTGGGAGATTGTACGGAAGGATCGACAGAGGGACATAGGACAAATCGTGCTTCTCCTCCTCAGCTCACTCGTTGAAGATTGCCCAGCCCCCCCGTTCCACTTGGGAAGGAAACTGGCCTTCAGGATAAGCTTTGGGTTCTGGTTCCTCGTATCGACGGTCCTGAGTTGCGGGTACATTGGAAATCTCATCAAGTTTCTCAACGTACCTCCACCCCCAAACCATTTCGATTCCTGGACGTCTCTCCCATGCCTTAGTCTAGACCCAAATGCCCTCATCACTTCTAGAGGGGCGTGGAAAAATAAAATGGCAGGAAATCAAATCGGCATTGTTTGTTCAAATCTACAGGAATGCCGCTCTACAATTCTTTCCTGGATGAAAGGAGAGGAGTTCCGGAGCTGCATGGAAATTTATTCAGAAGCTACGAACGTGGATGTTACCTACGTCCGGATTGCGAACCCCAATTGGAATCGTGGTGTGTACGACTACATTGCCACTATCACACCCAACAAGTTTCTGCAAGACACGTTAAAAGTTATTGGTCAATTATTGGAGAGGAGGAGTCTGGCGGAGCCTCCAAAAAGTGAGCTCTTGCTGCTTTGGAGCTTGTCAAATCATTTCCAGAAGGCCCGAGCGGTACCAAGATACGCATTAGGCCACTTGATTAAACATAATGGTCGAACCTCAGCATTGGGGGACAGGATGCTTGCAGAGAGGGAGCTGGTGGAATGCAACCGGTCAGCTTGGGCTTACTCTGCATTTTCCCATGAGGCACGCGACCTTCAGCTGGAGTACTTCAAGGCTAAGTACCCCTCCCTTCCTTGGTACACCAACAAAGACAAAGGGGAACTGATGATGGGTCTTCTTTTCTTGCCTCAATTCAAGGTTGCGGAGTTTAGGGTCTATCACAAGGATGATGTCACAGGACAATTGGAGTGGTACCAGGCCACTGGGACCTTGAAAAAAGACATGGAAAGCGTGAAGAATACTTGGATCAAAAATCAGAAAAAAACGATGAGGCGCTTTGCATCATGGCTGAAGTGGAAAACTTTAGTAGAAATAAGCGGTGAACCGGAAGCACTATCTCTGAGGAATTCCAGCGTAGGTACCATCCTCCTCCTATTCTCTGCCTCGATGGGATTGAGCTGTGTCTTATGTCTCTTCGAGAAACAGGTATTTGTTTGTACCTTCGTTGGCTCTGCACGCAAAATATTGGCGATTCAAAAGGCGGGTTTGATCTCAGTCCGACAGAACGCTAGGAATAATGACACACCGGCCAATAACCATCGTAATCGTCGAGCGTCCACCTAATTAGTCCGGATAACCCTTTCATCATAAAATATTGGATCACAATTGTAATATAGTGCAAACTTGTATGGCTTGTTTCGCATTACAAGGAAGTGGTAATGATAACTCGTTTTAACAAAATTGGTGCAATTAGGTTACATAACTTATTGTACCGGGTTAAGGACATATTCGCTCCACTCCACTCCACTCCGACTGTAACTCCACTTCGACTGTAACTATCCACGCTTCCTAAAAGGGCCTGTGAACCGATTTTCCAGATTCTGAAACGTCCACTGCTACACCCCACGCATTCCCTCAAGTTCAAAATTCTTTTAATGAGAGTGACTTTCCGTGCGGCGGACGCCCGGGGTACAATAACACAAGTCTGAAGGTGGTAGTTTTGTGGGTCTTTCCGTACGATTGTTCTATTCCGCTCAGTCAAATGCGAGTTTGAGAATGTGTATCGCCACAATTCGGATTGCCCTAATCCTACGAAAGATAGTTTGAACTTTGAGGACGTCGACGCATTACCCTGCATGATAAACTCTTCAAACACCATGGGCGTCTCAAACTGATGAGTACGGACCTCGCTTCCAACAGTCCTGTTAATGGATTCAACAAACTCAAAAATACACAGACGGCAGCAACTGTGCGGCTCTTACCATTCTTGTTGGCCTAGCGAGGAGCTGCTATCGTTGTAAGAATTGAATGCCATCCCTCGCATTGGCATAAGCCGTATTCTTGAATTGGAGGCTGCAAAGTTTTCATCATCCAGCGTAAAATTGACATTGGAGTAAAGTCCTACTTGTACCGTCCAAACACACGTACTCGTAGGGCAGGGCGTAGGGGGGCTTGGAACTCCAGCAATCCTACGTGCTCTCGCTCGATAACCCCGCCGCAATAGAATGGGGATTCCTGAAAGGGGTAAATGGATATAACGAAGCGGTTTCAGTAACCCAATTCTCACGTTTGTAGGCAGGACCGGAGTATGATTCGACCCTTTCGCTTCCGTTGCATTCCCCGCAATTGGCGACTTGGACTTGTCGGAGGTTAATATCTGCAATAAGTTGGACAGCCTGGTAATCTCCATGGAATTGGCGGCTGTCATATTGACCAAGCTCGCAAAAACTGTTCTCAGATCCTCGTTTCCGCTTTCGTTTTCTGTCCATCCAAATCCATGCTATCCAACCCTAACAAAATATGTCAAATCAACTTTGTTTGTCCTTACGGAAAATGGTTTTGGGATCAACAAATGTTACTTGTCGAGATCTGGTCAAGCTTTCGGTCCGTGTTGTCCTGCTTTCCCTTCACATCAAGTGTATTCTGAATCACGTTGAGTGGATGGTCAACTTCACGTAGCAGTTTGGCAAAGGTTGAGCGACTTAAGGTTTCCTCCTCATCGACTTCGTTGCCGGCAGTTAATGGAATCATCGCCATAGTCTATAAAAATGTTGATTTTCAAACTTCGGTAAATACAAAAATTGAAACTATGGAGTACCCAGACGACGAAAACAAAGGACTCGAGATTGTGAATTACACAATTCATTACTGCTTTGAGTTTTAGAGCCTGTGTAAGAATCACTGAGAACCTAGAACGTTAATTAAACGCCAAAAACTGATCAGTGCATCTATTATGTGAGAACAGCTTTGATTTTGTATGTCAACCCCAGACATCCAGGATGACAATTTATCAGGGCTAAAATAATTGGCTACAATTTTCCCGGTTGATAAGAAAAACCACAAGCATCCGGCCAATCTCCAGTTTTCCCAGCAGCACCTGCAAAAAGGTTGATTTTCAATCCTCATTTACTAAGCCATTCAAATCATGAATTACCCAAAACAGAAAACCAAAATATGAAATCTTGCAAACTAAAAAACTCCATTACTGCATAAGAGTTATAAGGTAGGCTTGGTCTATGTATATAAGAAGAGACACAGGGAAATATATGATCAGTAGTACTCCAAACCTCACGCGGTCCACACCGGCACTTCCTCTGGGCATCCATCCATCCATCCATCCGGTCTCACCCTGCCTCCGCTCAGCACCCAAGGACCTTAGGTCAGGGCTTGACCACAGGAAGTGGTCACAGAGTGAAGCAGCAGAGGGGGGTTAAGCGATGAAAAACAGTCACTATTATTTCAAACTTGTTTGATCCACAAAATTGTAACCAATAATTTACTTGCAACGCACACCAAGCGTTGGAAACCTCAATCCCAATTTACTTTATTTTCTGTGACTAACGTGCGCAAAGCCCAAATCACATATTTGGGCTGTGGCAAGTGGATGATAAAAATGGTTACAGATAAAGGGATGTATCCAATGCAATTGAGTGTGTCAGTTTTTTATTTCTTTACACGTAATTAGATTATTCGTATTGTCGTTTCGTAGCTAAAAGCGTTCGGGCTTTTGCTAATAAGATGGACACAGGGGGCAAATCCGAGTACCCTGCCTCAATAAGGTGTTTTGCCGAAGGGGTCTGCAGACCATACGATTCGCAAAAGTCGTTTTGCATCAGTAGAAAAATCCAGCGCATCATGCTCCGAATGGTCGAATCCTCTTCTTCGTCTTTCATTTTGTCGCTTTGTAGCATTTCGTCTGCCCTGTCCCCCTTGTGGGTGCAAATGAAAGGTGATAATTCAGAGGTGCCTTCAATTCTTCCCCCTCGACAACCCAAGGGTTGGTGACTTTCGAAATGACGCTTCACAGGATTTAAGGTAGACCATTGCTTTGTCCGTCGGTAGCACAAAGCTCCGCATTGCGCGCATTCTTCCGCAAATCGTAAAATGTATGCTGCCAGGCCACGAATAGCTTCATTTACCATAAAACGAGATGCGTCCTCGAGGAAAGGTACGTTGCCGTGACTCCAGTCCCACTTTCGACCATCCTTAGCTTTCATAATGTCCAACAGTATCACTGTTTCGCATTTCCCGTACCCTGTGTCCCGGAGAAAGCTTTCATAATAATACTGTCCCTCGAACCTAAAATACAACCATCGAGAGATTTTCTTTAAACGATCATCGAGTTGCTCTCCATATAGGTTCACTAATTCCTTGACTAGCCATGTTTTGATGCTGGTGAATGGGGCCTTGTAAGCCTCCAACGCCAGTTTTCTGTCCCCATCGCAACAGGCGTGGAGGAGGTACATGTAGTATTGTAGATGTATGTCAGCTACTAGATCATTGACACTTTCATTCCGATCCGTCCCTAGCACGTCAACCAAGGCTGTACCTCTCGCGATCCCGATCTGTACGCAGGTTAACGCAAGCCAACCCACCGGCATACGAATTGGTGCTATTGGAGATAGGATACTTAGAGTCTATCATAACAAAGAAGTACGTTGGGTGTCGATCTTAAGGAATAGGTTACGAGTGCAAACTTACCTCATCTATGAACTTCAAACTACACTTTGAAACTTCAACCGAAATGTCATTGAGACCAACGTTTTTTAGTTTCTCTGAAAACGTCGATGGTTTTGATGGGGAGGTGAAAAGTTTGTTCAGTATGGAAGACTTTCGTGTGTCACTTTCGTCTTGGTCCAGACGTCCATCACAAACACCAAGGGCTACTCGCTTTGTAGCACTTGAGCACGCGAGACTTACCACATCGGCTACATAAACTGGAGATCCTCTCATCTTGTCCAATTCTTCGTACAATATGTTTATCACATCTTTACCTATGACGGTCCATGCTTTTAAGAATATGTCCACCGTCATTTCTTCTGGATCAAGCACTAATTTTGGAAAATGTAAGTGCGACATTAATCTTTGCATATCTTTCTCTGCATTCGAATTTCCCAGATAAGAACGAAGTGGGATCGTGGGGGGCAGCATTAGGTCCAGTTTCCAATCCCTTGGTGTTTCAAGCGGAATTTCGCTTTCCTCTTCATCAGTTGTTCCAGCAGCTTGACTGGGACGGGATTTTGACAATGTTCTGGATATGTATTGGGGAAGGGCAACAGTAGCTCCCTCCTCCACCGTTGTCACCTGGATTTGTTCAGTGTCACACAAAACAAGAAGTGGTGCTGCATGTGTCTTCGCAACGAGAAGTGGGGAATTCCAATACCGCAATCTCTCTTTGGGATCCGAATTTGTGAGAGATGTTATCATTGCTTTTGCATTTGGGAATTGCGGATGGTAACCAATGATGGCCGTATTACCGTCTTTCGTTAATTTACGGAACAAATTAGACTTTAATGACGGTGGGATAAGGCTCACCACTTCCAACATTATAAGACCAACCGAGAAAAGGTCGCTCAATTCATTGTAATCCCTGCCATCCCTTTCTGGAGCCCGGTACATAAGGTTCCCCGTACGGCTAGACAATTCTGCATCCGCAACATCGGGTAACGTTCTTGAAAGTCCAAAGTCCGCAATTTTTACACCAAGGCCAAACCCTTTCGCAGAGAACAGAATGTTATCGGGTTTCAAATCTCGGTGAATGATATCTTTGGAGTGGATGAATTTCAGCCCGTCCCTAATTCCATTGATGATAGATGTTTGCATGTCCTGCAGCTCAGAGGAAGACCTGTTGTATTGAGTTTGATACACATTCATCCAATCCGTCAAAGTCTCTCCACAAAGTTCCATTTTTATTGCCGGTAGCGAAACGGTGCTTCCTGTGGATACCTTATCTAAAAATTGAGAACATAGCAACTCAGAACCACGGGTCCAGTGGTGAACAATTTGTTGTGCAACCCAAGTTAAGAGATCTGCTACTGTGAAGCATTGAATCCGCGATATGTTTACACAAAGATAGCGTTAGGCAGATAGTGGAATATTCAACGCTTAACTGTTTACAAGATCATTAACCTTTCTAAAACAAACAGCCGTTTTGCTCAAATAGCATAATTACTGATCGTACATAAATGAACAAATCCAAACCAGAGATAGACCTACGTATAAATGAGAGGATGAGGCCGTGTATAGGTGTTCCCAGCGGTAGTAAATCCTTGAGCGCGTCAAGATGCTGGGTTTTAAAGTCTATGTGAGCCGCCGCGAAAACCCCAACGACGTTCGGGTGACCTGGGAGGCGTAGTAAGCAATCCACCTCTCTGTTACAAAATTCAGGACTTGATGACGGATGAGAGTGGCACAGCTTCAAGGCGTGATCCAATCCATGCTCATCTGTTGCTTTCAGGACGATGCCGAAAAATCCAGTGCCCAGGAGCTCCTTAAACGTTATGCCTTGTAACATTTTTGTATTGGTTTTGAGATGCCAAATAAATCCGTGAAGTTCTACGGAAGACGAATGTGATCAAAATGACTGAAGTTGGAACAACGCTCACAAAGGTAATGACCATTTCCAAACCTGATAAGCTTATCGGAATGCAGATTGTGCTCGACACAATGCAATGCTGATTGGGGTATTTCGTTGCTTTCCAAGGCGCACATTCACCTCGCGTTTTATAATTTTTGTGCGTTGCTAACTGAGATAAACATACCGTTATAAAAACAATATCAGAGGCATATTATGTGGCATGACGTATTATCGTGCTATGTTATTGAGTATCAAGTACTCTAGGAAGTTTTTTGACTTCTACTATTTCGAAGCAGGGTCTCAGTAGGGATGACATCGTCAGGGTTTGAAACACCGAGGTTATGTACCGTCGAATGTCGAATCCGTCTTGCAAATTCATCAATTGTGTGAAACCCGGAAAACAAATAACGCGTACATAATAATATGGTCAGTTCCAAATGTTGCTTCCTAGTACGTGAAGTCTGTCACCTCAAAGTATGCAGTTTATCGATGACAGAAAACTATTACAATTATAAAATGGGATACCATTGAAAGAATTTGGTGTTATTGATGCGACTATGATATGTGGTTTTAGAAACGAACACATTTACCAATACGGTGTAAAACGATATGCACATTGGTTAGTTCAATCCGGGAGTATCTTTTCATTGCCCCCTGTCCCTCGTAAACCCCTGACGTCGAGATGACGCTGCATCCAACCATTCAAAAACATTCTTGTTAGCTATGTCCAATGGCTTTTGCCTTAAAATGTTCCATCTGATTCAGTGTCTGTAGTTCCGTCCGTCTCGTGTCACGTAGTCTATCGACTCAAATAGAGATATTCCAACGCCGCCCTTCACAGTGCTGAAGGGCACTGATTTATGGACGAAAAGGAAACCTCAAACAATTACAAAAAACGTCGCAGTCTCCGACACGCAAGGGAACCATTTCAACCTCTTTGTACATTTATATAGCAACACAGTCGTTGAGTTGAAAAGGAGTCATCAGAATCACATTACCCTTACCCGCATATAATCCAAAAAGCTAATCATGTATCGGTGTCAGTACGGTAAATGTACATCCTCGCCACTCCGCTTAATTAGATATTACCTGTTTCGGGCGGGTCTCTTGAGGATGCGTCCCTGGCTTGGAAACAACGTGGACACCCCCACGTTACAGGTACATAAGGACGGTAAACCCAATTTTACATTTACATTTTTACATAACTGAAACTGTTTCCTACGATCTTCTCTCTTTGTCTTCCTCCTGCTGCGGAAAGAACTGTCTTTCCTCAAACAACTCTATTCATACTGGAGATTGGCTCATACTTCTTTTTACATAAAGAATTATTGAAAACCCAAGCGCAAAGTCAAATTGCGTTCCGGAAATTTTGGAGACGAATGTTTCCAACCGCAAGACAAGGAGGTTTAAAGCGAAAGTAAGAGATATCAACTATTGATCGAAGAGAAGCGAAAATATATACCTATGCTTACGATATAAACCCTCGTGCCATTTACTTTTGGTGTAGGTATCTACATATACTTACATGACTGAAGGTAGAAGACCCGAGTTTTCCCTTCTCTTCACTGCTTCACAATCCAACTCCGTAATTCGGATGGTTAAGGATTCATGTTAGGTTTTAAGTGTGACATGTACATCCATCATAAGACGGCTATGAAATTCGAATGTCGAAAGAATGGGTCGGCTATACGCCTTGAATAAAATTGAAGATGGAGAGAAGCCACCGTTCGGATACCAAATTCGCTGAATATAATGACTTTTTCTCCTATGGAACATAACATTTGAGTCTCATAGAATGGATGACTATGACAAATGTTCGGTTTTTTAGCAACATCCATTCCATCATCCAATTTGAGGTTCTTGTTACACAACATCCACTTATGATTCTACCCTTCAGAAAGAGAGAATTGTGCCAAAAGGGAAATCAAAGCAAACCTCACTATACGATGCCAACAATGGTTTACTATAAAGTAGTGATTTGAGTCGGTGGAGTTTACTTAGTTGAAATAGAAAGACTAGAGTACAATCCATTCCTTCTACTAGCAGAATAGAGAGTCGAGTTTATCTTCATTATTTACAGGGTATAGAAGGAGAAAGTGAAAAATGAACCGAGCGGAAGGAAGAAGAGGAAGCAGAGAGAGTGACAGTGAATTTGTTCCCGACTTGAGTGTGTTTGTGTTACCTGGGCCCCAATGTACAATGTATC
>JAQGCL010000483.1:0-13778 GCA_034699605.1 Isotomiella paraminor | reverse complement strand
AACGGATCCGCCCTTGTCATCGAGGAGGAAGATGTGAAGGACTATCGATCATTAGTTACTGGGCACCGGTCCCACCTGAACCGGATCCCATACCTCTGGACTTCGGACCCGTGGTTCAAAGGGAAGTACGTCATTGGCAAGACCGACTACTTCACGACAGTTGATAAAGACGAGTTAGGACTTATGACACGACGGTTGACGTTAATGTTGGAGTCCGGATTGATCAGTTGGTGGCTCAGGAACGACCGGCTTCTATCGCAGGGAAGATTCTTCGTTGGATCACTAACAATGCCACGAAAGGCTATTGCACTGGACGCCGCAGTTCGATCAATGTTCACAATGTTGCTGATGGTCCCACTGTGTGGTGCATTAATGGTGTTTCTTGCTTGGGATATCGATTGTATTCGGAAGGCCATAACAACGTTCTCAAGAATTCAGAAGCCGAAATCAACACATTTGCTTGTTTTAGGACGGATCCGTGGCATGTATCAAGCTTCTGCACACATATTGAGGCATTTATTTATTTAATGAAGGATAGGTTTCATGTAACTTTAAAGTTCATTTAGATCGCAATGCATGTGTTCTCACAAAAAGGTGAAAAGGAAATGCACAGAGAGAAAAAGAATAAGATGTTGATGAGCCAATCTAGGGCTCTGTTTATTTTAGTCGACTACATGGCTCTGCAGATGGGATGTGAATGAGGAGAATTGGGAAGGAGAGAGGAGATGGTGGCTCGGGATAATATCTAATAGCATGTTAGTTTCATGTCAAAGGAAAGTTGATAGTTTTAAAATAAAATGAACCTGAGAATCTGATGAATTCTACGTTAAAGCATACGGAACAATTTCAAAGTACAGGTTCATAACGGTCGACGTGGAGTACAATTTGTTTGTGGTACAGAAATTCTAGTTTTTGCATTGAAGTTGACTTTCACCTACTTTATTTGGACCTACTGCTATAGTTTTATTACTTGTATTATTGTTGTTATATAGAGGAACCAAAGTTACTTTACAAGCATTCATATATGTCAATTGCTAATTGACTGACCATTCAAAGAAACGTCTTACACCGGCCAAAGAAGACCGGTGATGATGTAGTCCACAACACTCCGACAGTATACGGCTTTGGTGCCTTCCTTAATTTGAAACAAGGTATGGCCAAACAGGCCACAGTTAAAGGAGACAACCAGAACTGCCATAATCTGTTTGCATCTAAGTTGCAGGATTGGATCCATCCCTCGTTCATTGTAAATAGGACACAAATATTTGTTAGCTTTCGTCGTTGAGAAAGAAAGTTCTGCTTCACGAGATGCAGAAGGTGGTCATTTGCAGTGAAAAGGATGGTCACGAGCAGGAACATTCTGGCAGCTTTGATTGTACTTGGAAGCGGAGCCAGTCAAATTAGAGTCATTCCAAGTTCGATTCCAAGACTTCTTTGAGCTGGCGTGGGCCATATTCCAATTGTTTGTACCATCGCAATAGGATCTATTCTCACAGCGACCAACATGAATCCAACAAGATAAGGGGTGAAGAACCCGTACCAAAAAACTGCACTCCACCAGCCGATTTGTATGTTGTCCATGGTGTTTGATGAGTGTTAGTATTTAAGAAACGTTATCGTTTCACATGTTTGTGCTGCTGTCAAATAACCCAAATTGCAATTTACTTAATCAAACGTGTCGTTTTGTTCTATATTAAATTTCATTAAAAATGTCACGTAATGACTGCAGTTTAGTAATAATTCTGCAGTTTGACTACGTAAATTACAATTTGCCTTCAAAATCGAATTCAGTTGAAGTGTAGCATAGGTGTACATGGCATTGCCATGTACATTTACCTGTGTCGTGGACCAGTTTTGCATAGCCGAGAAACCCGACAACGTCGGACCTATTCCTGTACCCCAATCATCCATCATCTTGTGCAACGGTTACAAGAGCATTTGGACGGCGGCAATGCTCCCTCCTCGTCCTCCCATTCTACCTCTGGATGAAATGGGTCTGAGGGTTTCCGGCCTCTCCTTTCTGGTACACGTCAACACGTCCGGAGAAGAGAGGCTGGCGTCCTCATTCAATCGCCTACTGCTTGAAGACGTCTTCGCCGACACATATAATAAATCTTTACTCCACGCCGTAAGGAGGGGGTCTTTGAAGGTCTACAAGGACGCAAAATCCTACAGAGAACATATGTACGAAGGGGGAAAAAAGGTAAGAAAAGGAGGAGTGGCGAGTTTTAATTTAAAATTACCTCGGTTGTCTGGAGTGGATTGTCGGTCTTTGAAAGATCGGCTTGACGAGCTTTCGGCCGGGTGTGAAGAGCTCATCCATAATGAACTCAAGGTCTCCTTGTCTAGTCCACTCTTTGAAATTCAAAGGAACACATTCTTAGTGTCTCCGCGAGATGCCGTAGAGATTCTCTCTCAGTGCAACGGATCCGCCCTGCTCATCGAGGAAGAAGATTTGAGAGACTACCGATCTTAAGTCACAGGGCTCCGGTCCGACAGGTGCCGGATCCCATACGCCTCGACTTCAGACCCTTGGTTCAAAAGCAAATACGTCATCAGCATGGCCAAATACTGGACAACGGTTGACAAAGACCGGTTAGGACTCATGACACGAAGGTTCCGGCTACTACTGGAGTCCGGATTGATAAGCTTGTACGTTAAGACTGCCAGGCTCCTGTCCCAGGCTGGACTTTTCGTTGGAACATTAAAAACCAAACACAGGGCTATTGCTCTTGATGCCGCAAGTGGCTCCATATTCACCATGTTGCTTGTCCCACCGTGTGGCGCATTCGCGGTGTGACTTGTTTGGGACATCGATTGCATTCGGCTGGCGATAAAACCGTTCTCAAAAATGAAGTGGCCAACGATAACACTCTTGGTTATTTTAGAATGGATCCATGACATGTCTCAGGCTTGTACGAACAAATTCCGGCAGCATTTTTTAAAATTAGAATTCTAAATTCAAGTGGTGAGTTGGCGATGGACATACAACAATAGTATTTGTAGGTATATAAATAAGGATAATGGTTCAATAAATATGTGAATCGTTATTTTGTGAGACCCACATAGATTTATACATCATCTCTACTTGCATCCATTCTTGTCATAATCACGCTGCTCATATAATCACCCCAGCTGTTGGCACGTGCCGCGAACAAAGCAATTGTCAATATACCTCGCTCATTCCATCGCTTTTAGTCTCGACTGCCTTCACTTTTTGTTGCAATCGTTCAGACACATCCGGCTGCAATTAGACGTTTCTCCATGTGTAATTGCTGGCAAAGGCAAAAGTCAGACTTTTGAGTAGTACAAATGCGGGCATCGGTAAGGCATATGCTGACAGAAATAAGAATCACATGTAAAACGTTAAAAGATCCTAGGAACTACTTCGTAGTGAATGAGAAGCTTTTTATTAGTTCCAGGTTTGTTCGTTGTAGTTTTGTAATTTTTGCAGTGCATCTTCATCCACAAAACTTGGTTCAATAATGTGACAAAAATTTGTTCTCGGATCTTCCGTTATGGTTGAATTATTGGTGACTTTGCCTTGCGCACTTTTTAGAGGATTACTGATACGTTTTAGGATATAAGGTTGGATATGGATGTCAGATGGTTGGTTATACGCTCGAGTACAAAATGATTACGCTGCCATTAAAGTGAATTCGGTAAGCGCAAATAACGAAAAGCGTCCTTGAAGCCATATCAGCCAACAATCACCGTATTATGCAAAATGTAAATGTGCTTTATTGTTCATTCCAGCAAAAGTGCCAGGTGCCCATCTCATTCGTGCTTCATTGATCAAGACTAAGAGACATATCATAAACGCAATATGTCAGTTAAACTTGAAATGTATGTCCTTTCTTTTTTTAAAAACACAGTGTAAGAAACACAAACATCAAATATTACGTAAATATTGCTAAATCCCAGTAATGGCGAGGGGGCAAAACCAAAACGCCTTCGACACTTGTCTCAACCCAGCTGCTTTCATAGATCCGGCTCGCGTTCTTTGTACCGAACCCCTGGAATGCTGTTCCACAGTTGACTTTTAATACAACAATAAGTCTCATTGTCAGCATATGCAATGATAACGCAACTCAACTAAAATATCAACGACACAAATCCAATAAAATAATAAGATTATGATTCAACAAATTTAGAACACCCTTGGTTTGACATTCGATCCTTCATAAAGTACATTTTTTACATGTCTTAGTCCGTGTATAGATCTAAAAATGGTGGGTGAGTCATTATATTATTGACTTTGAACATTCATATATTCCATGGTGGAGAAATGACGACATTTTATTGTTGCTTAGATTAATGACATTCCCGCCAAACAATGGACAATTCCGTAGTTTAAGAGACACTTATGAATTCCATGTACCACAAACGTTCCACACATCTTTTGGAACCAGATATACCGTGCTGTGGAATTCACTGCGGATTAAACCTTAAAAGGTTTACCAGACATGAGTCAAACACAGCACGTTTTGCTCCTCATACTATCCCTGGTCATGGGTATAGGTAGGTTACCATGTAGCAAGTCCTTTTAGTTTCACGGTAGACTGACTTTTGGCCCAATCTTAGGTGGTTTGCCAATGAACGAGGATGCTGACGGTGGCCCATGTAACACCAATCTCGCTGCTCTGCACAAAATCAGATTTGGCTCCTCCTCTCGCTGCTACACTCTAAAAACCTGCATAGGCATCGGCGGCGACACACTCGCAATAGATAAACCTGGCTTGTTCTGCCCGAAAGGTCAGATGTGTTGCAAAACAACATAGGTAAATGCATATAATTGCCTATATAGTCAATGAAGAAAAAGTAATGATACTAAAAAAAGGAATTCAACTAAATTCATTAAATTGGTTCTCAGATTTTAGTTTTACTACTACTTAGTCACCTTTCTTACCTGTTTCGTCACATGTCTATTGGCTTCCACCAGCCGGCTACTCCTTCGATTGCCCAGCAATTCCCCTCTTACTCCCAGCCTCTGTACAGTCTCATTTCCCACCTTCTTCAGCTCTTCATAATTGTCTGATTCCGGTAGATCCCTTGCCTTGGGTTTGACACATCCTTGTTGGTATCAAATGTCTTGTAGGTCCCCGTAATCGCTACACGTCGTTACTCGCATTTATGCTGTGCCTCTCCAGCGGAGTGGAGAGCGTTTGAATCTGGCCTTAAATGATTGAGTGAAAGCGACCTTGAATCTTCTCCCAACCGAAATACATTCAATGGAACGTCCTCGTGTTGATGTGGATGTAAGTGTCAGAGTCAAAATATGCAACGGATACGTCAAAGCTGGTGGCACCGGTAAGTAGGAATCCCAAGTTGAATTCGGGATTCCCCTTCAATTTAGCTACGCACCATGGAAGAATGGATAACCGGAGAAGATTCATTTTGGTATAGTTTCTCAAGAACGATACGGCAACCCTTTTGCCTGGTTCCAGGTTATTGGTAATTCCACGACTGGTTTTGACGATGAGGTTCAACAAGCCCCGGTTCCAAATGAATGCTCATTCCTTTCCAAACTGCAAAACAAAGGATAATGCCCATAATTTTTTACGCTTGGTGTCGACTGCGTGATTAACTCAAAAAGGAAATCAAACACGAGGGTTTTGTTTTTTAGCATTTTGGGTCCCTAGATCCGTGATAAGGGTGGCCTATCCACTAAAACCCTGTTTATGCTTTTAGCTAGATTGTCAGACATCACTTATACAACTGCTTCAACAAGTGTGTAGCCTTTAGGTATAAGCTGTACTCGGTAAGGAAAACGATTCGTTGATGGATATTGATGAACTTTGTGACTTCCAACAGAGGAAATTATTTTTAATTTTGAAGTTCAAATCGTGAAAATTGGGAACCACATGCTAAACCAAATGGATGCTAAATTAGAAGCTATGATCCGTTTAGAAGATATCTACGCTTCTCCTTCAAAACGATGTAATGCAGTGTCAAGCGTACAGGGATTATCGTCAACATCAACATCATATGTCCTATACAAGCTATGTAGCCAAAAATATAAACCGTTAACCCAAACAAAGTTCATTTGACACCCGTTAGGACACCCTAGTCGACCAGCTCATCGTCAGCTTGGATACAATTCTGAAAGGTTCAAGTTTCAGTTTATAAAATTGTCGTCGGGTCCGGTCATGCAACGGAATGTGTGACGCACGGATGGAGAACCTTGCAAATTATGCTTTTAATCACCCATTGTGCCCTATTCAAATGTGGCAGCCGTCAATCACGAAAAAACACTAAACAGCCTCATTCTTCATTTGTCCATTGGATTGGCACCATCACACAATACTTGGCATTCTTTCCAGCAAGGGTAAAACATGTGAAAACGACTTGTGATGCTTGCCATTTTGGCCGTGGTCGCCCAGGTCGAAGGTAGGGTTACCAAATAACAAAGCCAATCCTCTCGTAATCCCTTCTGTGAACAGGACGGCCGACCACGGGTGGATTGGGTGTTGCTGGTGGGAACCTGCTCCTTGGTGCTGGTGAGTAAAGATTTAATAATTTATCCCTATCATTGATGCCCAAAAACGTTGAACAAAGGTGAAAAACCGTCGGACTGCCCTGCCATTCGGATGGAGGATGGTGAACCGTGCTACGACCGGAAGTCGGGGGCAGAAGTACCACCTGATACCCGCATTATCCGACCAGGACTCACTCACGACCGGGCATGTAAGATCAGTCGTCCTATTGACTGCACAAATTAGATAATGTCTAAATAATAACACTTTAAACGTTTTAAAGTAATTACACAAATTGACAATAAAAAGTGAGAAGAGGTGGAAAGAACGATTGTGGGGGATTGGGTGAGGACCAGCTCAATCGCCATGTTAAATAATGGACATTCCCAATCACCGTAATGCTAAATTTGGGGATATTGGGAACCCCCGGTGTGTTGCATTGGGGAATAATTATGTGATATGTGGCTATTATAGGGACCATAAGGGCTCTCTTTAACTTTGCATTCCGCCAGTTGTAAGGAAACGAAGAATTCTACACTCAAATTTTTAAAAAATTATCCAGTGCGAAAAACATAATACTTGCTTCCAACATCCCCCCTTATGCTTCTCGACTATTATGTGAAAAATCGTGTCCACTTGTTAGCTATCTCCAATAGCTTATGCATTCATGTCAAAGTGTCATGCTGATCAAATGACTGACGTTCTGTCCTTTTCTCGTCACATCGTTCACCACTACGCACATCCACATTTCAAGGATCTCCTTCACACAGCAATAGGTCACTGATTCTGTGAACAAGAGGACACCTCAAACAATTATTAGCAGTGTCCCACACGCAAGGGAAACTCTTTGAGTTGGGATGGAAGCATCATCATCATCATCAGCCTCACATTGCCCCACCGACATAACTCAAACTGCTCCCTACGATCTTCTCTCTTGCTACTGAAAGCAGCTCTCTTTCGTCAAACTACTCCAATCATACTGGAGATAACTTCCTACTTCTTTTTACATAAAAGATTATTACATAAATAATTATTCATTGTGCCATTTCTTCCTTCCAGTCATTTTGTTGTGACATTTGGGGACGTCCAAGACTGAAACTTAGATGCCGGTTGAGTCAAGACTTATGGTTCCGCGGCTAACGTTCAAAGTTTGCGGGGTCCCTGGAGAACCTTTTCAAAAACCAATGTAGACTATTTCTGTCGTAGTCCTTTGGTGCTCTCATAAGATCCAATTTACTGAGAATAGATATAATATATTTCCAATTCACTAAACGTTTTATTAACAAACAATTTATTAAACTTACAATGGAAACGTTCCGCAAATATGGGGTCGCATTTTTATCTAAACTTGCAAGTATTTGAAACGGAAGCTAAATATGCATGTTTTAAGCCGCAGAACCGTTCAGAAATAAATGACCGTTTTGTCTTGTTATTACGATATTTTTACATTTTGCTAACGGTGTCTTTCGAGATGAGAAAATAAAAACATCTCTTTTAAGGTTGTAATTTTGATAAACGTTGTTTCTGCACGTTATGTTATTCCGTTTCCGTATGTCATTTTATTTCCGCCGTAAAAATGGAATTCAATCAAACAAACCATGCATTTTTCTGGCAAAGAAAGCCGTCACGTGGGTTAGCTTTCCATTGGGTACCCCAACGAATGGCCATTTGGAATATGGGACGTGTCTGTCGGGATTTGCGAACGGGGACACAGCGGGTGTTTGGTGTCCCCAACCCCATCCAGGTCCAAGGTGTGATTCAGACAGTACATAAAATTGACGTGTCTTCTCCTCGATCCACTTCTTCCAAAAGGAAACCCTAGTAGCTACACTGGGAATTCCGGTACATTCTGACCCGTGGCCAAAGGATACCATCCCGTATAGAAAGTATTTCCGGGTGGGTCAAGCCTGACAGTTGTAAACAACAGCGAGTCGTTGTTCTGCACATTCTCAGTAACCCCCCACCCAGACAAGATACATGGGGCTACGAAAAAAAATTGCAAATAGAAAGGTCATTTTACACACATGTATATTAATTACTGCGATCTGGCAGGAAAACTGCATCTAATCAATTTGAACATTTTTATATTTTTTTATTACCATCAACTTTGTTGCTCGTAGAGGAGTTTGTGAAATTGCTTTAACCCATAACTGCACATTTATGGCATCAACGATACAAGAAGCACACTTGTGGCTTTGCATTTTATCACAACACAAAGTTGCATTGAAAATCCACCGAGTCAAGTACTTTCATGAGAATGATTTCAATCAGCCTTCCATTTATAGCGATGCTTATAAGGTTCAAAGCATATCCTGCATTACACGCAATTCCTAGTGTAATTTGCAGTATCGAATATATGTCTCCTTAGCGCTACAGAAGGAAAATAATTCGAATCAGGTACGCTGTCATGTAACACCATTCCATACAATTATGCATCTTTATTTGGATTCTGTGGCATTCAACGGTTCCATTTTGTAAGGTATTCTCAACCTATTCTTCACTATGCAAACACCGTTGCATTTAACAGGATTTGAATGAAATGCATTCAATAAAAACTCAAATTTATTGTGACATTAATGCAATCAAACTAACAAGGGAACATCACCGCCTGTAAATGGAGCCTCCGCTTGATACTGACATATGTTGTGAGGGATGTAGTGTCAGTAAGGGTGGTACCTCTGCTTTCTGTGAATGGGCCCCTTAAAGAACAGGAGAAAAGATTCCATGAATTGCCAAAGTGGATTTGTCCTATACCGTCGCAATATTTTGAGATTTTCGAAATTTGACAAGGTTGGGTGCATGAATGCTAAATGCTTTCTAAGGAGCGGGTAAAGGACTACCATAGGTTTCTATATGACTTAGAATGGAACCCTCAAACAAATATTATTGTTGTTATTTTCAAGTAAAGAAAGGCGATATGAACTTTTATATTGTACAACTGTGTGTTGCGACCAGGGAGTTCAATTACATTGTAGGTCGCCTTTGGTGAAGAAGCACGACCACCGTACTTTCAATATATCGGGTACACCTGACATTTTGATATTTTGAATACACATGACGGAAGTACCATTCATTGGCGTTATTGAAGAACGTTATTGACTGACCGACCTAATTTCACGTGAGTACCGAGAAATGAATGTGTGGGGTAAGCCGGAAAATTGTGCAGTTCGAAAGGAAATTGTATCTGAAATGCTGAATGCAGCAATTCTTCCACTTGTGTCTACAAAGCTGGAAGGTGTGGAATGTTGCATTTGGGGCAATGTGTTACGAGACTGTAAAAGTTGGTGTGCAGTGATAAATTTGTTTGCACTGATGGAACATGTGCTTACCACAACAACAGCGATTGTATCCATGGGGCACAATGCAAATGGGACAATATGACCAGTCTAGGATTTTGCACTTGCAAAGAAGGACTCGTGGCTGTCCAAATGCGGCTGGAAAATGTTAGGTGGCATATGAGGAAACATTCACCCACAAAAGGAACGAATGCGACACATCCGCCGGCTAAAAATGCCTTAATGGCATATGCAAATGCCCAGATATGATAAGTACTATCTCCGATTCCGAAATGTTGGCATATAACATCAAACGACAACCTCCATATAAATGTGTGAGTAATTAAAATGCTAAAGCTAATATATCCTTTCAACGTTTCCAAACTTCTACTGCACTAACAAGGCAACATTTGAAAAATTGTCCGAGAGCGATTCTTTTCGATTTAATATATGCTGTAGGGTATGGTGACGAAGTAACCATGGCACCCTTAGTTTACCTGAATGGGACCCTTATGGGACCAGGGAAAGGATTGTTTGAGTTTCCCTATATTGCCCCCAGAAAGAAAGATTTTACCCAATACCTTGTAATGTGAAACCATAGTTGAGACCATGTAGCAGAGCTGCCTTGTAAACCCACCAGAAATTTACAGCGGAGATACTTTCCTCAAATTCGCATACCTCAGTCTGATGTGCCTGAAGACCAGTAACGCGATGCCAGTACGAAAGCAAAACGTACGAAGAACTGACAGCGTTGTCCTTAAGAAATACGGTGCCTCCTTGCAAACCAATTCCAAGATCCAAACCGCAAAACCCAGCAGCCACAGGGCCGGAAGGCCTACAAACAAGGATCCAAAGTCTTCATCCAGATAAGCTTTCGGTTGCACGGTCCTGTCCTTATGCAAATTTTGGTGTACATTTGGTAAATTTGTAAGGGTACAAATTCCAAAGGTACGTTGAATCCCACACAGCGTTGAACTGTATATTTTCTCAAAACCACTTGCAAAATTGGGGTAAAAAATTCCATAGCATCTCTTTCGCTGCCCTTGCCCAAATACCTGTTGAGTCTTCCTTTGAACGTCCCTGAATTTAGCTTAATTCCAGCCGTAGCTATGGTACTATGCATAGTACCATATTTTACTCCGAAATCCATGACTAAAAAATCGTCGTTCAAATCTCCCTTGCAAATGGTTTCGAAACATTTCTGATGCAACGTCTTGGGATTTTGACATTCCATGGTTTCCAAATTTTTGACGGTTTTCAAATACACGTAACCCAGTAGAATCGACCCCCCGAGCCTTGTTTTAGCTCCAACAGGGGTTTCGAGAAACAAAATTCCAATCAAGTCCATTCCACCATCCATCCATGCTGCATCACTTGAACAAGAGAGTCTGAAGCTCTTTATTTTAATTTTCTTAATAAATATGGTTTTGATAGCCTCAAAAGACATGATAGTTTCCTATAATGATAACACATGCCAAGTTGAAACAATGTTTGGGATGTAAATTCCAAGTTACCTATTCAGCCATTGTATAATTCATAACGCTCAGACGTTTGGTATGTGAAATGCTTTGCACTTGAGTCTGACGGTTGGAATGAGAGAAAAATGAACATTCGAGTTCTAGAGAGCTTAAAACTACCCCTGAAAATGTATGCCAGAGTTAGCAAACCTCTTATGTAAACCACATTTCAGAGACCGATTATAACGGCGAAATTAGAAAATAGATTTGGTTGTACCTCGAGAATATGTTGACCAGTGACAAGAGAGCATGCATCGTACGATATTACGTCGTACGAGATTCCAAGCAATGGAATGAATGAGTTGGCAATTAATACATGATTTCATCAATTTATTTATTCAAGACAAACTTGCTAAAATTCATGGTTAAAAGTATGCGTTCCACTTGAATCTATGTGTTTGCAAAACATTCAACGTTATCGTTCCATTCCAAATACAAAGCAGACATTGATTAACCCAAAGCAAGACGCTCATCTTTTACTTTAGACTTTAAGCCAACCTGCATGATTCGACTGTAAAAGCATAAAACCATATCACCAATCCCATATCACTCATTTCGACAAATATAATTCAACGAAGAATTAAAGTCTTACCTTACGTTGTAAGATGTCCTGTATTACGCATCTGCCAAGTGATTGGATTTACTTATTAAACTTTGGACAAATACATTTCATTAGCTATCTAGATTGTCTATTGCGTCACGGTTGTTTTGCTCTTACAATTAACATCAGCGCAAAGAGCTGTGCACACGGGCATGTTACATCGACCACCACTTTCAAATATGTTACCTCTGCTCGCTCAAGTAATCTCAATGGAAACGTTGTTACCTTGTGTTTTAAGCAACGCCCTTGAAACTGTTCGATGCAAAATATTGTCAAAGTGTTCAATACATTTGCCACGTTGAGCTTTTCGGGTAAGGTGATAAATGAAAGTATATTTTATTCATACTTCCAATCATAACGTCAAACTCAAATCCATTTCACAGTAGACATTTGTACCCCAATATGTACTCGTATGTACCGTAATGCTAAGTCACGAAGTCAACGTATCTACATAAATGCAAACCACAATTTGTAGCTCTGCTTTTCAAACATCTTTAACAATCTCATCAAAGTGTCCCTGAGATTTACGATTAAAGCAGCATCAACCAAAATGCTGTGCTTCAAATCCTTGTATCCTTTTACTTTGGTTACAATTGCATCCATCAACGTTTTTGTCGAGGGAACAGTCGTTGTCAAACGAAGCGAATTTGGGGAACATTGCAACGAAACTTTCAAATGCAACAGGAATTCATGGTTGACTTGTCAGAATGAGAGTTGCAACTGCGCATTTCCAGACGAGATGCTGTTTGATCCAACCGGGGCAAAGTGTGTCGCTAAGGCGGGGGAGAGATGCAAGTTTGGGACTGACGACACGATCTATCAAAAGTCGGATTGTGTACCAAATCCAAACTGTGGAGATGCCGGGATCTGTACCTGCGATCCGTTTCACTACGAAATAGCCAATGAGACCTGCCAGAAACAAGCGGAGATTTGCGAGATTGTTTAAATGATTTGACCTGTAGGCGTGATAAACACCTCAAATGCATTGTGGGAACTTGCGGTTGCGACCCTGATACCAGTGAAGTCTCTATGGACGCAGCCGGACGTTGCATTGGATTAGCTGAAAAGGATTGTCTGAGCCAGCGATGTACCGCAAATGCCACCTGCCAGAATGTCACCAATACATGCATGTGTTTGAAAGGTTACTACCAAGATGATCGTGGAAGGTGTCACGTTAGAAAAGAGCACGGGGAGCCATGTGCAGGAGACTTTGAATGCCAATCATTCCTATCTTGTTTGAACGGAAATTGCAGCTGCAATCCTGCCACTACTGCATTCGCGTTGACAACCCTTCCTACCCCGGTAGGACTACCCACTGTTGTGGTTACTGGTAACTCGAGCTGCAATGCCCTGAGAACAACAGGTGGCGCCTCTTCCACTGAACTATTCATTAAATCTCCAAATTGTCCTCAAAATTACCTGGATAACTTGGAATGCAACTGGTTGGTCACTGGTCCTCCCAATCGACTCATTACATTTTATTTTCAAGACGTATTTTTGGAAGGACAAACGGAGTGCATTGATTACGTCAACATTCATGACGGAAATTCCAGAAAACGCACCGATCCTTGCCCAAGGCTGTCGGACTATCATCCCCGCATCGGTCACGTCCAGTGGAAACCAGCTGTTCATCCGCATGAAAACGGATGAGAGTGTCACAAACAGAGGATTCAACGGCCGGGCTTCCCCCAAACCCCCACCTTCCAGACCTCAACAGCTTTCCGAGTGTGAGGGTTTGGCTGGACACCCTTGCAGTTTAAACCAAAATTGCGTCAAGAATGCCGAATGTAGTGGTGCCTCAACTTGTGCATGTAAACCAGGATACTCTGCTACATCAAATGGCCGATGCGGAGTTTCATTTGGAACCACATGTGATGAAAATGTTTGCAGTGACGCTTTTATTTGTACT
>JAQGCL010000482.1:0-13794 GCA_034699605.1 Isotomiella paraminor | reverse complement strand
GCAGTCGCCCACCTTTCACTCGTAATAATCTCTTGTGATATATGACTCACATAAACGTGTGCATTCCAGAGATACTGCTTTTTACTATCTGTGATCACGCCACTTTAATCAATGCTTCCACAGTCTTGCTCCTGTTTCCCCCGCGTAGTTTGTTATGTTGGTAATAATAATGAAGGGACACACCTTTCCATCATTTATATGGAGTTGAAATTAAAGTGTGGGTTTATGCGTGGAAATAAATCCCCAAACAACAGCCATTGGGTCGTCGTATGTAGATATGTGCGTTCTTTGGGCAGTGTGTAGGTAATAATAATAATAATAATGAAAGAAGATGATAAGAAACTTTCTGTGGTTATGGGGAAAAGTTTTTGTACCCCATTGACATTCCACATTTGACTAATGTGTAATTCAACAACTTCAATTGGAGATGAAAAATATACGTACAAATTGTTATTGTAGTATTCCTGTAACTTGCCTTTCATAAGCCGCATAAAAGGCAAAATACATTTAGTTTTGTTTTGTTACAGCTTCAAGCGTGGAGGTGATGTTTTATTCGACTTCAATTAACTCCACATTTAAAGAAAGTTAATTCCATTTCCATCCTTTCTTAATAGGGGAATTACAGCCTTATATACGCAATAATGGAAGAGGATTAGCTTCTTCAGCTAAAATTTATCCCTCATGAACACTAATTTTTCTCCCTTAATGCCCACCCGTCCCTCGTACCCTTGTTTTCCTACCTCCTTTTAAGTACAAGAAACAGGAAATGGTCACACAACCTTGCCAAAAGAACAGTCTTTTTAGAAGAAAGTCAAGGATTTAGGTTCAAGAAGGTTAATTTATAGTAAGTGGTAGTAGAAGCAAAAGAAAAGAAGAAAGAAATGCTGATATAATGATCCCTATATAGTGAAAAAACTGGCAATTCCTTGTACTTTCACTTCACACAGAGAAGTCAGATGGTGAAAGACTTTCAGCAGTTTTCTGGAGGAGGCCAAGGAAACCTATAAGACAAGGGGCAGGTGCTGTGCTTGTGCTATTTTAAAAATATCCTTGAATGAAATGAAATAATGAGTTAAGCATTGAATTCTATACCATTTGAGTCTAACTACAGAACAGAAAGGAGAAAGCTGAAACGGAATCCGTAAGTATGGTAGAGAGAGAATTAGTGTCAGAAACTGCGAGAAAAGTTTAATTCCTCAGAGGATCAGTTTTGGCAAGGGGAGATACTCAACTTCACTTCAACTCAAAATAGCTAGGTAGGTTTTCTATAGGAAGCCAAACTAGTATAGAGTTACGAGTACATAAGGAAAAGGTTTCAACATGAATGAAAGGAGAAAGTAAGGAGGCTGTTGGCGGTAATTTCTCCATTTCTTCACATTCTGTCTGCTTACATAATATCTGTCATGTTCAAGGGAAAGAACATCGTTTTGAAAGGCTAATTAATTAATTTAATTAACTCAAGAGGAGGACTTGGGGGAAATGGATGAGTATTGGTGGTGCGGACCCATTCGTATATAAACAACGCAGGTACAAAAACATTAAATTAGCAAAGTATATCTAAGAGAAAGCAGGAAGGAGGGCATTCCCTTAAACCCAACAACACTTCTTCTACTTCTGCCCTGATTAAATGCCCAACTGTTTCTTGTGACTTTTATGGCTAAACAATAAAGAATAGATCTTATCTAAATTGGACTTTAGAGTTGTGAGGTTCTCTATTCTGAGTCAAATGTGTCTATGGTCTGGAAGCAAGTGCCAATAGAAAAAGAGGGAAAGTCAAAGTTTTCATTTGCGAGGGAATAAATATAGTGAGGACGTATTTACTGCAAAAGTTCATGGCTATGGTGAAACAAAGGTTGGTTTATTTTCACTCCTTTCCTCAAGAAACCCTCTGAATTCGCTATTCCACCTGACTTTCACCCGCATACCGCCATACATTTAAGTGAGGGAAATAAGTGGACCAAGTCAGAAAGGCACCTTATTTGCTTCTCTCTCTCTCTCTTTCTGCACAATTTATAGGCGCATAACGTGGGGGGACCAGAGGGTTGCATTATAGCCTGTTCCAGAAAGTTTAACTTGATTCAAAATGGAAAAGACGTTGTGAGTGTTAAAGTTGTTACTTGTAACGTCGTAACTGTTAGATCTGCTTGAAATAAAATGTAGTCAACTCTCACTTCAGTAACTAAACCGAGAGTAGGTTAGGGCGCCTGGGTGCTATCAGCCCACAAAACTATACTGCTGCCCCGTTCTATGGTCTGGTTGCTTTTCTCAATCTGCCTTCCTCCAACGTCTTCCCTTTCCTCCTTTCCATTTTTCTCTAAAGCCCTTCCAAACAACTCAAGTCTACCCACCATCACCCCTACCAGCAGAAGCAAATACCTACGTAAGGCAAACCAGCCTACAGAGTCCAAGTCTCTGCTCTACTTTTCACAGATCTTGATCCTTGATCTGGATTTTAGATGAGAGTGAAACCGACTTTGACTTGAGATCAGACAACGCAACGTGGAGAAAGGCGGAAGCAAGTGAAGGTGGTAATGGCAACATGACTCACTCAAAACACCATCCCATCCTCACCAACTCTTCTTTTTTTCTTCTTCCTCTTGTGTAAGTCTACATCAGCTTAAACCCATGGACTTGAAATTATTGGCCATTCACTATTTGTCAGTCAGTTCTGCTAAGTTAAGCTCAAAAAAAGATTCCACTCAACCCCGCACCGACCGACCATACCATAAGACGTCAACCATCCATCCACCCTTACCTTCACTCCTCTACTTTTCATTCCACACTGCTCCTCCTGCTATCGGCTCCATCGGGAGATGGATAAGAAAAAAACTGTATTTCTTGACTTTCTTCACGAGTGAAAGTTGCACGTAAGCCAGCACTTATGTTATGTAAGTATAGTCAGTGATACCATTCATCCTGCTTGTGCTCTGATTCAGCTTGGCACATTTCGCACTTTAGTTCCCTATACTCCTTCGTGTACCTGTTAACCTAGGAAGGAAGAAAGGAAGGCAGGCCTTTCCTCCAACTCCTGATGCCTATGAGAGTGAGAGAGAGAGAGAGAAACTAGCTTTACAAGAAGGTAATAAATATTTCATATTTCATCTACGTTATTCCCTTTTCATCATTTCCCCTACCCTTTATAAAAAGCGGATGGAATGTGTCACATAAAACTTCCGGATAGAAACCAGTCCGGGGAAAGCATACCAACTTAACTTACTACCCGACATAACATCATTTATAAATTCCCTCAACATTAAAATCCTCTTTTTTCTTACTCCCGAGAGAAGTGTCTTACAAACTCAGGGCAGGACAAAAGCCAAACATTAAAAGGCAATTTGAACAATTAAATGCTAAAGATTTGAAGACTTTCTCCCTTCACTTTTGTGCAATGTGGAAAGTGCTCTTTTATAAATACATGTAGCATCTGGCAAAGTACATAAGTATAATTTGCATGATCCAGCAGGTAGGAACGATGCTCAAGGATGAAAGAATAAAAATGGCAATAAAATATGACAAAAATAAAAGGGGGATAGCAACATTCCAACTTTTGGAATCGTTCCCGTGTGAAAAAGACTATAGAATGTGAAAAAAATGTATTCCTATAAAAGCAGTAAGTGACACGCACATATAAACATTAAAATTCGGTTGTGATGCATCCGCATTCAGAAATGACGAAGGCAGAAATATTTCTCATTGTTCGTCTCCCTGAGACCGTTGTTGTTGGTGCTTTCTCTGTATGACATTTTTTGTATCGATTCAGTTGTCCCATTTTGAATGAGACTACAACTTCCTCTGGCTCAGCTTTATGCAGTTCCAACCTTCAAACAAGTATTTCAGTGCCAACCACGTCGGACAAGAAATCTTTAGCAGGAAAACGTTTAACGTTTCCGTTACAAAATTACTACCTCGAACATTCAACATTCCAATGTAAGCATAGGTAGGGAGGGGAAAAAGTGCATGAATTTGTTATTTGTACCTCCCGTAGCATGTAGCGAATGGTTTCCCCCTTCCACAGAATGACGGTTAGCTTCAAGCCTCAAAAAGTTCCAGAATGGTTTAACGTTTCCGAGGCAATTTTTCTTTTAGAACATTATCAGTCATCAGCCTTGGGTTGTAAAGCAGTTGTGAAATCCTTTAAAGCTACTACCACGACTCTTAGAGCAAAAAATTAATGTAGGGCAAGAATGTGCTTCATCTCATCACCTTATCATAATGGGTCGACCCCACTCACTCCAACACTTTCGGAAAAGTTACGGTGGACTAGTTTCACTATAGTTTTACTTATCTATTCCACTCGCAGCTCAAGCCGGTGGCGTTTTGCAAATTTCCTTCAACTCAAAGTGTTTGAAACTTTATGATTCATTTTTTTGTGCTGAAATTTTTAGATGAGTAATGGGAAGGAATGTGCGGTCTCTGCTTGGAGCCTTGAAGAGTTCCCCTCCTTCCTTCTCATGCCATGCCACACGGTGGGTTCTTCAAGCTTCCTTTTTGTGCCTCCAACAGATCGCCAATTTTGCCCAAGTATGGAAGTGAGGAGAAAGCATTTGGAAGGATGCAGCAGGAAGAAGGCGGATGTGGCTTTCGACGGTGGAATAAAGCAGTAATTTATGGCATCTTGAGGCCGATATAATCAATTTATTGGAGGCATGCCATTACATACGCCGCACTCTGTTCTTTTGGAGGCGATCAAACTTTCTTTTATAAACATCCATTCCGAAAAGTATAAGTATCCGTTTCAAAATAAATGCGCCTCGCTTTAAAAGGATAAATGTAAGCAATATATATCCTTTGGTTCCGTATGCAGGGGGAAGGAGAAAGGAGATTTATGACATGATTTCACCTTGTCTGTGTCTTAACCTGACAATGTTTATGACGTCCGCTGTAGCCCAACGAATCATAATAATCATTATATAGGTGACTCTAGAGAAAGTGTGCCCTGTGTTCAAGGAAATGAAAACCTTTAAACAAGTCTGAAGGTTGACAATTTATGCGGTGGCCTGTTTGATTTATTAGCCTTTAAGTTTATGATAAAATAAAGAGGTAAAAAAGTTTGAAATGGATCCTTCTCATCTTTCACTAAAAATTAGCCTGAACAAGTCTGCAAATTGCCCCTTAAATACCAGTTCGAATGTACACAAGTGATTCTGCTACAAAACTGGGTCGAGTGAAAGTAGTGAAAGCATTCTGGAAATGCTTCAGTAGAGGGGACCAATGTCTGCCGTAAGTGCGGTATATTGTGACGATTTTAATTGGTATTTATAAACGATGAATGTTTTATGACGCAATATAACTATTTGTTAAAGAGAGGGAGAACGTATCAGGACTGCTGTTGTGGATTCTGTGTGGAGAAAAAGAGAAAACAAATCAGGGAATTAGATTTGGGACGCTGATACCGCGTTTGGGGGTTGTCAATGTGCGGAGATGTCATAAATAAATTGTGGCAATTTCAAACTCAATTCCGCAGTCCCACATCTTCCCATGCCTTGGCTGTGTTTTCTAAATACTTTATGCTTCCATTTTCCATTCCAATTTAACCCAAGTCAAAATCAAATGTATGAGTCGAGACTGTGAACTTCCTTACGAACTCAACACACTATCATATCTACATTTTACACTCTCTTACTGCAGATTGCGTAAATAATAACGCTCCTATGGAATGTATTTCAAGAGGAAAAACACTTTTTGGCCACACGACAGTTGACAATAAAACTGTTGGGAATAAAACGAGTAGTAGTTGCTTTTGAAGTCATAGAATTCCTCACCCCTGTGAATTCCCATATATACTGTATTAGTATTGTCCTTTAACAGAAGGAAAGAAAAGAAGAGTGAATGAGTATCATCTGTTACGATATCAAACTGTCCATTCAATATTAGAGAGTTAAGTTAATATGCAGGATATTGAGATTGCTTCCATTTCAATGATTCCTAGAGGATGATACCGTGAAGCATAGTAAATGATACATTCCTTGTTTTCTCTTCTGCCATGGAAATTGGAAATGCAGCATGTTGGTGAAAGTGGGAACTTTTTTAAACGCACATGGCACTGCGCTAAGCTTATATGCTCACATTCATTCTTATGACTGGGCATTTGGCTTCTACTCCAATGCCACTGATCCATAAAACGGCAAAGAAAGACCATTGTCATGATGATAATGACTAGTATTGTTTCAGATCTTGTTCACTCATAATATTCTACTTTTTGACGGTGAAGAAGCTAACCATTTTATACGACGATCAATGTGCCATTTGTATCAATTGCGTTTTAACGATAGAACAGGCTGGACTTTAACTCGAGATTAAAGTATTAAAGGTAAAGTACTCTAATAAGTGACGACAAACCTGCAATGTGTACTTTTGCAATCATTTAAACACCGCAAAGTATCGTCGCTGTATCCAGAAGACATCGTCTGGTTAGGCCTACACATGTCAGGAAGGAAGAGTACAATGAATACAAGTCTCTCTAGGGACGCATTGTGTTTTAGAGCTGTGTGTAGCAAAGTATCTATCTAATGCCGTGGTGATACTTGAATTGTGATGCATGTAAATATCCACGTACATGTCGTGATGCGATACGATGATACACGATTTGTGTTCTTCTCGTCTTTTGTGTAGAGGAAGCTATGATACGACACGACGTGTCTCAACTCAATTTCCATTTTGACGCCTGAATAACTTACAACAGAGACTCGAGGCAGCTTCATTCTGTCTCCCTGCTTGACTTTCAATCAAATGCACTACCTCGTGCTTGCTTGTATTCACAGCCCAAAGACAACTCAGGCCTGCAGCACGATCAGACCATAATCTACAACAAAACCAGTTGTTAGCTGATTTTATTTTAAACCAACCAACCTAAGTGAGTGACGGAATGATTGCCCTGCTTAGTCTCACTTGCCATTCCATTAGGAATCGTGGGTATAGAGGCGAAGGAAGGAACGACTGCTTCAAATGGAATGAGGTGTTTTCAAGCTGCCAGTTAAATCCAGTAAAGACAAACCTCCACCCTTGCTACATCACTTAGGTGAGAGGGAAAGTAGCAAAAGGCAGGAATGAGTGACACTTAGATCTGTCTCTCCTGCCAGTGGGAGGAGAGGGCACATCCCCCTAGTTTTCAAACTTGGGACCAAATGCGTGGAGTCTCATTGTCAGAGAGACAACAAATACACGTTCCACATGATGAAAATAAAATAATGGAGTTATTCAGTCAGAGTCATTTTAAGGATGTGTGTGTAGGCGGAGTGTCAGAGGTAAAAGAGTAAAAGCCACATTTGTTCTTGTCACAGGAGGCAAGGACTCGCATTGTTGTTGGAGAACCACCTTCTTGTTGTTAGGAGAGAAAGAAGAAGTGACTTTGCTCATCACATCATCTCATCTTTCTTCTTTTCTAATGTAGTTATTTACGCAACCGAATCGTGATGTGCGGTCTTTCCCATTTCATTCAGCTCTCCTTTGCAACTTCAACTTATGAAAATGAATAGGATTTTGCCACGGATATAAACTCTGTATGAGATCATAGCATATCCTTTTTATCTCATAATAAAGTTCGTGTCAAAAAAGTAATGCCAAAATTTTGCGGTTGAAAAATCTGCATACATTTAATGAAACTAATTATTGTTAACTACTCAATGTCTGACAAGCTCCATAACAATGACAGTTTGTTAGACAAAAACAATGCTAAAAAGACGGAAATCAAGTCTATTTTTTTTGGGGCTGAGGGAATTTTGCAAAAGTCGAGTGGCACAGTTGCCTTTTTTCTCAAAACACTTAAAGCATCCTTGTTGGTGTCAGTAGTGGAGTGTGTTTGGTTGTGGAGGAAGGAAACATCGTGTCTGAGAAGAGAAGGTCTGAGAAGAAGGAAAAATGATTGTGTATAAATTGGATCGATACTCTTGTAGTATTCTTTCTGAATGTGTGTTGGCGTTTGGATTTGGCATGATGTGGCGTGGCAGTTTCTTATTCTGCACATGGGATTCGATATTACACCCTGTCTATCTTCGACTAAAACTCGATATCCACACAGAACACAAGAGGAAGGAGAAAGTGGAGTAGACATGTTCAGCTACGAAACAGTTAACGACTTAACCAGAAACTCTTTTTCCCTACCTCACTTAAAAGAAGGGAAAGAGAGTGAGTGAAGTAAGTGGAAGAGGTTTGTCCCACTTGAATATCTTTTCTATAGTCCATACACTTAATATCGCAACCAGCGATACTTCCCCTGTTTTATCCTACTAAAAAGATGAAGGGAAGAAGAAGAAGCAGGAGAGATCCTTGTACCAACTGCAACTACTTTCTCTTCTCCCTCTCTTAACTTAACTCAAATCATCATCCTTCATGCTAACAAAGGAAACAAAAAGTTTAACAAAAATAGGACGATGATACCAGACGCTGCTGCTGCTATCCTACATTTATTCCATGCCATACTCCTTCAGGATATAATCCGGCATTCGATAAAATGGCACAGTTGAATAAAACAGGACGAGAGGGAATGAACCGAGAGTGTTCAACAACTCCCTCGCATTCTGGCATTCTCTTAATCACTTGTGTGCTGTAAAAAAAACTAGGCCTGCTTCAATGTTCAATCTCGCATCAGAATGGGTTATTAGTGTTAGTAGTTCTATATCGCGATCATGATAAGACCAAGAAAAAACCTTCTGATATTGCATACCATATGTTGCTTAAATCTAATGCACCAAAACGAATACAAGAACAATGGAATTCACCACACGACCGAGTGAAAGTGGCGCATTTTTTGCCCATCATCATCATCAGGACATGATCAAAATTCTCTACTTCCAGAGCAATATTTCCTGCCCCTCTTTGTAAAAGTCACCATATCCAGAATATTTAATACGGCTGTTATTTGCAATACACTTCATAATGTGGTTGTGTTCTGGTATGCGGTGCAATTTCCAGCTTCTCCATGTTCTTGTACAAAGTTGACATTGATTTACATCGAGATGCAAGTATTTCGATTTTACTCAGATTCAAGAGGATGGAAATAAGTGTAAGAAGGCAAATGCCACAAATTCCTTGTTAAATTCTTTCACATGTCTCCATCTACATAAGAGAATGTCGGGTTATTTAAAAACGTACAGCATCCATTCAAAAAAAATATCATGTTGCTTCAAAAATTGTACAATAATTTCAGTCCATTTACATTTACAATTGTTTCACAACACATCTGTTTGTGAAACTTTTACTTTTTAAACAAACTTTCACTTTCACTTTTGTAGCGAAATTACTATAATGCCATCACCTTTTTGATGGATCAGGGTGCTTCAAAAAAACAAATATATTTTATTACAATTTCCTACAGTTGAGAAAACTATACGTATTTGCTGCATTTCCTTTCCTCCATGTCTGCAGTGAGAGGAGGCGATTTGCATCAAGTGCGGAGAACAGACTGATGCATGCATGAAGGCAGGGATGGATGCGGTCTGTTGTTTAAAAAGTCGGTTGTTGGTTAGTTATAAAATAGGGTGATGGTGATGGTATGCATGGTTAATGTTGCTAGAGTGTTGGAGTTGACTTGACTCACTTTCACTTACTCAAATTTAATATAATGTGTGGTCTAACAAGGAGAAAGTAGACTGGGACGTGATTCCACTCCATTCATGCATACATACATACCATCACAATCGCATCAGCTCTGCAACTACCATCCCAAAAGACATTCTCACAACATCAACCATCACTGACTACTTTTTCCTTCAGACTAAACTAGAATGGAGAGATCTCTCTCTTTGTCTTTCGAAAAAGGGAGAAAATGGAGATGAATGTACTGCCATCATTGGAATGGAGCCTGGGTGCCACTTGAGGAGAAAATGTGGCAATAACCCAAGCCGTGTAGAAGCACCAGAGTCATTGAGAGCTTTAGCTATTCATCATTATCTCATCTCCAAGTGGATTGTTGGTGGGATCAACTGTATCAACTCCGAGAAAGTGGAAAAGAGTGCATACATACATCTACAAGCGACACAGCAAGCAGCAGCGGTTGCATTTTCTCTCTGTTTGCCTGCTTCCTCTCTCCTGGACTATAGGAATGGAATGATGATCTGAGAGAGCCGAGTGTTTCTATCTTGTTTAGAGGGTAAGCATGAGCCCCCGGCCGCAATTTCCGTCTCTGACTGCTGCGAGTCCGAATGAGTGACGGTGTAAGCAAGTGAGAAGGAAAGGCTCTTCTTTCTTTTCTATCTGCAGTCTTGCATCCTTTACTTTTTGGAATTTTCGTCTCATCCTTTCCCTCACTACTTTCTCTCCAGTATCAATCCCTGATGAAAGGGAGGCTAATGCATGTCACTCCAAAAGAGTGTGAATATTCTTCCTTGTTCCTCCTGCTGCTAAAGCAAGGTGTTGTCTTAGATGCCTTACAGTATTCATGATATTTCATTAAGCAAGACTCAATTTCTACAGAACAAAATCTCCAAGATTGCAAATCTTCACTTCTTCACATGTGAAAATTCCACATGTGGGGTAATTTCATATATCGGCCTTGTCGGTTGTTGTATTGGGTGGTTGCAGAGAGGTACTATTATCATTAAGACTTATCATCATGGCAAGGCTATTTGTTACACAACTTTAAAGGACTGAGAGGAGGCAATGCCTGCTATCAAAAAGAATGATAGTTGCGATTGGGGTTTTTAGACAAGTGGTCGGAGAAAGAATGTCTTTCAATTCCACTGATTTATACCGGAATGGGGCAACTTGAGCGCAGAGAAAAACCAAATGACATCAAATGAAATGAAAATACTACCACAACCAAGCGACCACCAGCCAACAAAGAGAGGAAGGATAGAGAGAGAAAAGGGTGAAATGTGAAACAATTCAGACAGGAAACAAGAGCATTTCGCTTTCGACTACAGAAAGAGAGAAAGTTTGCCCAGCTGCAAGCATTCCCTTGCTCCGTTGCTCGAGAACAGGAAAAAGACGCGTTTTCGTTGTTTGGTATTCACAACACCCTTGTTTGAGTAATGTGAAGTGGAAAGAAACGAATAACGACAAACCAAAGGCAGTCTTTTGTTTTACTGCTAAATTTTGCAACATCAACATAAATGGAATGTAGAAGTAAAAACGAAAGTGGGAGAAAGTACGAGTCAAAGTTGAGAGGCAGAATAGCAAGATGCCGACCGAAGGAAGGAGAAGAAGTTCACGTCGCAGTAACTTTCACTACTGCCTTCGAGAGTGGACCAAATGTTTCTCCCAGACATTCGTCCATCTATTCTTACTAATCCACTTTCACCCACTTTTTCTTCTCCTTCTACACATACAGTCGAAATCTCAACCCAAATCCGGGCACTGAATAAATCCAGTGGTCATCTAGACTTGAATGTCTAAGTCAGACGATAAATTTTTTATGCCATTATGCATTTCATTTTGTCCTAGAGGAAACCAAAACAAATATAAAATTTTTACTTTATGAAGCAATCGGACGACACTACTTATTTGCTGATAAAGGGATTAAAGCAATTTAGCATACTGCATTTTTACGTGGATATTTAAGTACTGTAATAAAATAAAGCTTGGAGGGTTCAGGTACCTCGTTCGTTTAAAGAGGGAGAGATAAGTAAAGACGAAGACGAGATTCAATAAGTAATGCTCTGAGTTGTAAAAATATTTCACGGAGTAAATTTAGCATGTAACGGAATTGGTATCAGTTACGCACCATCAAGTATCCACTCCTCTTGTACCTCTAAGATTGCCTGTCTGTCTAAGCAGGACTACAATACAATAAAATACAATGCAGAGTATCAATACGGATAACAATATATCAAAGGAAGAAGGGGAGGGGAAGATGGAGAAGGATCAAGGAAAACTATAAGACACTGTATGTGAATCGATAGCGTGGATGCCTTTCTCTTCTATTCAATATCTTTCCCTCTTTCAGCAATAACAATGGCCTTCCTTCCTCCCGTTTCTTTCTTCCCATTTGGACAAACGGTTCTGGGAGAACGGAAAAGAATGAGATGGAGAAGGTGATCCCACCAGAAAGGATGAGAGAAAGCCAGGGAGAATTGTAAGAAGGATGATATACTGAGGAGGGTACTTTCCTGCATCTTTCTCTCGCCTGTCGTGTCAAAAGAATACGTAAAGTGTTCAAGAAATAGAATAAAACCACTCGTGAATGTTAACGAGCTGGAAAAGTATCTTTTAAAGGGTGAGTGAGGGTCGAAGTGTTAGAGATCTCGAACTGAAACATTTCCTTTTGGTTTGGTTGGTTCTTGGGCGTGTGATCATCGTCCCGTGTGCCACAGAGACACCGTCACCGCAAAAAAACTACTTTTATCCTTTTCTTTCATTGCCAGAAGAAGAGGAGGATAGGAACAAAGGGAGGAAGAATGCACTTTGAAAAGGAGGGAATTCCTCTGATGTTTTATTTCTTTGAGATTTTATGAGTATTTGATAAGAAAAGTGCAGCTTTCTCTTTCAAGGGGCAAACCAAACCGAATGGTTAGGTTATCGCGCGTTCGTGCACACATATATATTACAAACGGGGATTTAATGCCTTCGCTTTCTCTCCCACAAAAATGCAAGAATGAAATTTATTCACTTACACTTTTTTCTACGTCGCCCTCCTTCTTTAAAAAAAAGTTGGAGAAAGTAGTCCCTTAGTTTTACATTTACTACACACAGCCATGGATAAAGTGGATGTATTACATAGCTTCCCCGCTGTGAACTATACACCCGAACTTAACGATCCATTAGGGTGCATTCATTGGTAATAAATTTTCCTTGGTGGTGTTCTATTGTTGCGGAATGGCCAGCCCACTTGAACACCACTGTCGCTGTGGATTACTACTAACTACTATATTTCATATTACACACACGCCTTCGCCATCCACGTTCTAAAAAAGTTAGTTTCATGTCCTAGCTCCAAAGCCGTATTGTGATAATAGCGGTATAAAATCCGATATAGCTCCCTCTCTCTTACGCATTATTTGAGGTCGAGGTTTGGGGGTTTTGCTTCGGTTGGCCGTGGAAGTGAAAGTGTGACGTGTTAGCAAAACTGAATGAGCTTACAATACTACTTTCAAGGAGGAATCCCAGCATGACATTCACTTAAGCCGGTTTCGTCACGTCCGCCCATAAAGTTGAATCATTTACTTCCTCCACAGTCACACACGTTCTCTTTTTGGTGTGCAGAGTCAGATGTAGTAAATAGTGGTCGTCTGTTGGTGACTATTTCCGCAGGAAGAAAACCCTCTGTCACAGCAACCAGTCAGTAGAAGAATGCAGACATGAATGACAGGTCAACCGAAATAGGCAACAAGACAGCATTGCAGGTTGGTCTTACACTTTTGGACATCCGACTGAAGGGAGCTCTGATATACCATGAGTGTATGTAATGAGAAAAAAAGAAGAGTTGAGAAGGACAGATAGAAAGGCAGGGAGATGAGGGAAGGACAGAGACGAAACCATATATCCCCCACTATCTATTTACCTACCAAAATATGTAAGAGAAAGGAGGAAGACCCTTAGAGCCATTCCTCAAATGTCTCTTCAGGTATTCATCTCACGCTTCAATTTTCTCCATGGACGTGTGTCAACCATCCGGTACTCAATTCTTTCTAGCTTCCCTTACAACCGTCCTATTGTGACCTTTTCATAGAGAGAAAGTCATGTCATGTTTGTTTTTTATTCTCTCAAAAAAAATATTGTATTCAACTGTGATAAACTTTCTCTTTTGACCACTTTCACAAAAGTACTGCTCCGATATTACATTTTGTCATATCTTTCTTTATTTGCAGTGGCAGTGGCTAGCATTTGCAATAACGAAAGAGAGACGCAAGAGAGAGAGAG
>JAQGCL010000481.1:0-13794 GCA_034699605.1 Isotomiella paraminor | reverse complement strand
CCATGGCCTCGACGATGGGTTGAATGGAGAGGGCAAAAAGTGCGGGGCCGAGGGGGTCACCCTGCTGCACCCCACAGGATGAAAGAAGCGGCGTGGTGCCGAGAAAGAGGTTAGAGGGTGTCCCGTAGCATTGGGATGCGAAGGGAAACCACTGCGGTAGGAGGTCCTTAACGGCCTGTAGAACCACGTCACGTCGAACTTCGTTGAAAGCGTTCCTGAAGTCCATCTTCAGGAACGCCTTTGGGGTGCCGTGAGCTGCATTGATGTAGATACGAGCTGCGTGGGAACCGGCCTCCGCGCCGCCTCTGATTCCTACCCCCAGTTGGTGGGGGGTGAAGCGTTTCTCTAGTTGAACAGCTGATCGCCGACACGCTACTTTCGCGGCCAAACGTCTCCACACGTTACCCACGGCTATGGGACGGATACCTCCATCCTTCTTTTTGAGGGCTGTAAGCGAGGCCCCGAAGAACACGGGGACGAAACATGTTGGTACTTTTCCTCGCAACACTCTATCATTGAAAAGACAAAGTGCCCGGCAAAGCTTTTCCCCAGCGTCCCCTGTGGTTACACTGAGCAGATCCTTTAGGACTTGAGGACGAAGGGAGTCCAACCCACCAGCTGATCCGGGTGGAAAGGCCTTCACTGCACCACGCAGTTCTTCTGATGATGTAGGGGCGATGTCCGACTGTGGTGGAGCTTCTGGGTGATGAAAAGGCTCCGGGTGGGGAGGGTGCTTTGTCTTGAGGGCATTAATTGTTTCGTCGGTGTGTGGGGCAATGGTGTCGTCTGACATTAGAAGTCTTAAGGCCCCTCTAACATCCCCATCAGAGAGCTTGGCTTCCACTCTCTTTCCAAGGTTGGTGCTTTGGTCTAGATTGGCGTTAACAGGTGGTCTAGGGGGTCCTGGAGTTGGAAGATCGGAGGACGGGTTCAACTGCCATTGACTAACCTGTGACTTCACCCAGTTGGTCAGGTTGCGGCACTTGTCGGCCTTGGTGGGCACTCGCAGAGCTGTATACGGGAAGAGAAACAACTTTCCCCATGCTTCTTCATCGTCGGATGTTGTGGCCTCCTCCAACTGGCGGGCGAAGGCGTCTGCGACGATCATACGTGCTGCTTTGGGAACACGTCGAAGGGTGGGTACTCTTTCCCTAATAGAGGCAAGGTCCTTTCCCCAGTTCCGGTTTCGCCTGGGTATTTGTTGTCGATTAGGGGCCGCGTCCTCCTCCCATTGGACACCGAAGTGGACGTAGAGGAATTTGCCCTTGAACCCGGGTTTGTCGACTCGCCGAGTTATTGCTTCTGGGAAACATGTCATGAGGATCTGCCCCAATTCTGTGTCTCTGACTTTCCCCAGTCCCTCCTCACAGGCCCAGTCCTTATAACGATGGTACAGTTCGGTTTTTGGGATGTGTGCCGTCAGACCTCCCGTGATGTTTTGACGGAGCCATTTCTCAGCTGCAGATGCGAGGTCGTTGGCAAAGGTTGATTGTGGAGGGTTTGGGGGAATTGAATTTGATGGTGGAAGTATGGTCGTCGTCTCAGCCGTAGTGTCCCCGCCTAAGGTTGAAGTTGTGGCTTCCTCATTGGTGACGTCCAAGTTGAGGGTGGACGTCGTTGGGTCCTCCAGTGAGGGAGGGTGAGGTTCCACGAGCGGGGAGGTGGTATTGGGGTTGCGGCGGTGGCGACGAATGGTCACGTTGTCGACGAGGCGCGGGGCTGGTTGGGCCTGAGGTTGGATTGTGCGGGAACGAGTAGCAATAGGGTCCCTTTGTGCTTGTGGGTGATTGTTCTTGAAAGAGGGGTCGTCCCCCTCCTGGACTTCCAAAGTTGAGTCGCTCATCATCCCTCGAGGCAAGTCAGTTCGGGTACTGGGGCTCGGAAATGAGGAAGACTTTAGTAAATTGTCCAAACCATGCTAAAATAGACATTGCTTGCCTTAAAAGTATCCCGGGTCGGAACGGCTTACGACCAAGTCCTCTTTGACACGGTCATATTCAATGTCCGAACCCGGGTGATGAGTGGAAGTGTTTGTGCGTGTTAAAAAGATAATTGCGATAGTTTAAAATTTAAAAAAATAAAATTTGTCAACAATTATTAAAAAATGTAATGTTTACATCCAGACCAGCTGGACTCTAGCACATGAATGAGTCCGGCTGATCCTGATCCATACGTATATCCCAAATCCTAAAACTGGACAAAGATTAATGGTTTCTTCTGACTGTCTTCACATCGGATTCAGATAAGCCATTATTATGTTAGCTAATTTGCATTGAACAGCGGAAATAACTTTTTTTGCTCTCAGGGACAGGACAAAAAGGGCCGGTGAAGAAACTAATTTTATTTTTATTTAGGCACAAATTAAAGCGTTGATGTAAAGAAATTTGAATCTGATGCGTTTTTAATAGCATGCAACTTGTATTATGTTTCCTTCTTCAAAGCGTTATTTTTATTCAATCTGGCCCCGCAATCAGATTATCGTTATTCCTAGATACTTTCTCCTCTCTTATTGCGGACCTTTAACTCCTTTTCTGCATCACTTTCTACACCCTTGCAAAGTAAAGGAATTAAGGTAGGTATGTCATGTCCATCACGTCATCGTGTTTGTAAAAAGATAGAAAGTAGAAAGAATGGATTTTCCCCTTCGCTTTTTGTTGTTTACTTTTTACTCTCCCAGTCTGGTGAATTCTCACACTGACTGACTGAACGATGTAGATTTTTACTCTCTCACGAAGGAAGGCAAAGTTTGTTCAATTCAACCATTCTACGGTTCTGTTCTAGTAAAGTAAGCTGAAGTGTAGCCAAGATGTGGGAAGAGAAAAGAGATGGAGAAAGCTGCGGGTTACAGTCCAACGGGAATTTTTATTTTAAAGACCCTTTCTTCTTTCCTTCCTTCGAGAATGAGATCTTATTCACTTCCTTCCCTTCGCCCTTTCTCTTTAACAGAAATTAATTTAAGATAGAAAGACGTAGTCTTAGGAAATTTTAGAAAGAAGGGGAAAAAATGTTTTGGTGAAGGAACCTAATCAAGTTTGTCAAACTAATTGACAAGTCGTCTTATTCCATGCAATCTCTCAGGCAATGGTAAATTGGACGACATATGCATTGATAGCTTTAAAAATTTCAATTGCTTTAAACAAATTATTGCGACTTCGAAATCTGCCAACTTCCTTTTCCTTAATTATGGCCATGGTTCTTTCTCTGAAGCTGTCTAATCCGCACGATTTACAAAAAAATGAATTGATGAAAAGACGAAAACCTCTTGGACATCGTCGTCAGTCAAAACTTTAACAGAGAAGGAAAGTACCATCAGGAGCAAGAAACGTGTTTGATCATCAAAACCACTTAAGTGAAAGTTGATGGATGGACACTTGCGTAGTCTCTCTCTTTCTCACTTTCTTTTCCCCCTTTTCCGTCACTGCTGTTGGTGTTTTGCCGGGTTGTTCTAAAAGAACGAGGAGCTAATGGGTTGTTCTAAAAGAACAATCTCCCGACCTATACGTTCTCGTTTCCTCGCTGTCATAAAGTATCTATCAAGTATCACTGCCTTTCTACTTATTACGCAAAAGTGCGCACCAATTAACTACTCGTACAAAAAGAGAGAATGCTAAGCTACAAGAAACGGATCTACTAAACCTGTTTATTTAATCAAGGAATAGAAATAAAATTTTGTGGCATCGAAGCTCCTCTTTTTAGGATAGGAGACTTAGATTCTTTACTTTTGACATTGAAAACCCAAATCAAGTTGAGGCTATACAGCTACTACAAATGTCAATAGTTTTTATTTTTATTGGTTTTGCCACCACGAGAAGAAGAGGAAGAACTGATATTTGCTACTTCCTCATCCTCCTCCTCATCGTCCTCATCTTCTTCTTCCTCCTCATCCAAAGGAAGAATGCCACTTGAACGATGATGATGAAGCAATTCAGTCTCTGAAGTTACGATGCCTTCATCCTTGCTTTCACCACCGGAGTTTTCTGATGAGAAAATACTGTACCCTCCAATCCCAACCCCCGTTGGCACACCCACAGGAGGGGATGAAGGTGTCGGGGTGGACAGCAGTGGGGGCGATAAAGATGAATTTTTAGGACTGTTTCTTGCAGTCGAAGAAAGTGGAAACAAGACACTTGGACTAGAAGAAGAGGACACCTTGCGTTCTCCTGAGTCTGAAATGTTGTTGTATAAACTTTGCTGCTCATCTGAGCCATTATTATTTCCACTGGCGTAGCCCTGCCCCTGATGAGGATGACTATTGTGATGACTTTGTTCTTGCGATTGCTGGACGTACGTAGAAGATTGATGGAAGGGTAATTGCTGTAGAGGGTAGTACCCTTCTTGGCCCCCTGTCGACGGAAAAATATCCTCCGTAGGAAAGCTATACTCTGTGAAAGCAGGAGGAGGACTTTCACTTTGGATTGGACCACAAGATGTTGTCATACGGGTAGAGATGTTGATAATGAAGATGACTATTGTCCACCCCCATCACTACCGTCATCCTGTCGTCGTCGATGGTACGGATGATTGCTCTGGAAGAAGAACTCGTCAGGCGTCAGGTTCCTTGTGTTCGGAGAAAGCAGATTTTCAAAACTTGGTCTAGAGGCTGATGCGGGTGACTTTGTGTTGTGAAGGGAGCCACTGAAGAACAACTGATTTGATTTGAGTGAGTGGTTTTTCTTCTGTGTGGCGCGTGTGGCGCATGAAGCAACAAACCTCACTCTATTAAAGATTCCTTGCAAAAAAAATTCTGGCGTTGTCCTACCTCATTTTTGCTGTACTTGGAATCAATCCATTTTACAAAGAATTGAAAGATTCTTACTACCATTTTTAGTTTTTTGAGCCTATTTTATTACTGAAAATGAGAACAATCCTTCCGGCTTTAAAATTATTCAAGAAAAAAAAGCTGAAACAAAAGCGTCCATATGAAGGAATTCGAACCTGATGCTTTTTTAATAGCATGCAGCTTCCATCATTTTCCTACTTCATTGCGGTCGCCAATATTTATTCAATCTCGTCCCCTCAATCAGATTATAGCTATTCCTTCCTACATACTTTCTCATCTCTTCTTGTGTGTTGGACCCGACTCCTTTTTTGTATTACTTCACGTCATGTTGTTTGTAAAAAGGATGAAAATAAAAAGCTCGGACTTTCTCCTTCCCTTTTTCTTATTTTTTGTACACTTTTTTCTTTCCCAGTCTGGCAAATTCTCAGACTGACTGACTATACGATGTAGGTTTTTACTCTCTCCAGAAGGAAAGCAAAGTGTTGAAACCCATCATGTCTATAGTCTATTCCATTCTCTCTAAGGTTCTGGTATGGTATGAGTGAAGTAGTACCGTAAGCTGAAGTGAAGTGACGATGTGAGGAGAGAAAAGAGATGGAAAAAGCTGCGGAAAACCTTAAGACAGAGAAAGAGAAATAAAGTACGACCAGGAGCAGGAAACGTCGAGAATCATCAAAATCACTAAAGTGAAAGTTGATACGAATGGACACTTGCTTAGTCTCTTTCCTTCTCACTTTCTTTTCTGCCCTTGTCAGTCACTGCCGCTGTTGCTATTCGTCCGGGTTGTTGCGTCAGAAAGTATCTAAAAGAAAGTCTCGAGGAGTGAACGTTCAAAAGATTTTCAACAAAAATCTTAACACATTTGGAAATGAAGTTGTCGATTTCAGAGAAGATTTCATAAGTGAATAAAAAACATTCAATTGCTTTTAACGTAATATTGAGTCCGGTCAGTCGGAAAAAGGAATCCATCCATTTCCCTTTATCTTCTACTCCTCTGTCTGTCAAACTATCAACTATTTCATCTCAAGGAAGGAGGACGGTGGAAGGAATGAAAGTAAATTGAGATGTTCGAATCAAGTCGATTTTCCCATAGAACTAAAGCCAAAACTGTATTTCCCTTTTCCTGATGATGGATTGCTTACTTCTTCATTGCTTACTTTTTCTTCCCCTGCTTTATGCTTTTCCTCTGCCTGCCTATGGTCTCTTGAAAATTTTATTTTTTTCTTCGTCTTTTTCTTTTCCTCCTCGCACGTGTTATGTGTTGAAGGTAGGCATTCTTCTATTTCTTTCTTTAACTGCTTGTATTCCCAATAATGCGTGTACCGTGGAGAAGACAAACTGAAGGGATTATAAAACAATTTTTTGAACTACTGAAATGCATTGACAAAATGCTTGGCTTCAACTCCATTAGTGAAATGGTGTTCGTTTAGAATTTATAAAGATTTAAAATAACCGTTTTTCTTATGTTCTTCACCACTAAAGTTGAATTAATATGTAAACCAAAGAGAAAGTAGAAAGAAAGACTAATGGAAGAAGATGTATAAAAATAACCAGGGTTCTTTCTTGTTTCCTCGCTTCTCAAATTAGCCAAACTCGCACTCAAAAACTAATGAGGCCAAGACACGACGCAGAGGAAAATGGATTTTGACTTAAGGGATTTTTATTTGTGGGATATTAGAACAAGAAAGATGGTTTATTTCTTTTCATTATTCGTTGTTATTTTCATCTCATTATCTCCCTCCACTACATGCTATTCTTTCTTCTTTACAGTAAACATCTGAGGGGCATGTCAATCATAACCACCCCAAAATCAGACCCACGTCATCTCATCACAACTCATGGGGATGAAATGCGATGCCATGTCGTGCCACAACGAAGAACGAAGCCACGCCACGCCATTCGTGTTTCCTTCTTTTCATATTCTCGCATCAACATCATAGATTCACTATTCAGGCATTGAAGAAGACGCTTGGACCGCAAACTTAGATTTTAATTGTGAAACCATGATATGAGATCCATAGCTAAACATCATTGAATCGGTTGGGGACATTGCATACCAGAATGAGAACTTTGAAAAAGTTAAACTTCTCCGCAGTAATTTTTAAGGCGTCACAGCAAAACCAACGGGTTCCTACATTTCTTCATACCTTACCTCAATTTCCTTTGCTTTGAGAATACGAGTACAGAAGAATATTAAGGATGAAGGGTGAATCGTGAATCCATAACCAATTCTTAAAAAGCAGATTGATATAATGGAAATGGAATATTGACCTTGATTTCTTTCCTTTCTTCCACAGGGTCATGTCATCTCTCCAATTCAACTTCATACAAACAAACTCCATAAAATTGCAAGTCATGGCACCGACGGTAGGTCGAGGATCAATGGTCAACTTAAGTTGGACTGAAAAGTTTGACTGTATGTCCAAAAGAGTAAAGGAAGCCCAATAATGAGTCATCGAAGTGAGAAAATATGCAATGTCATGGAATATTGCACGAGCATTGTTGCAAAGGTTAGAAAGGTGTTGGTAGCATCATTCGAGCACTAATCAAATCATTGTTGTTTACTTCATTAACTTTGACGCCGAAAAAGGATTTCCAGCATTACTGAATTTAAAAAGATCATTCACTTACATTGGTGGGATTTGACAACGATTTGTCCAAAACTGGATTTGTTTTGCGTTGCTATGTTTTGTGTTTGGGCAAATGCTTGCAAATGCAGAGCAGACATCACAATTACAAATTTAGTCTGTGATATAAGCCCATCTTTTTCCCCTGTTTAGGCCTGTCACTTTCTTTCTCCCTCCCTCTTCTCATTTTTTGACTGTGGCCAATGTCAATTTCATTTCATTTCCGAACAAAGTTATGATGCTTGATTCTCCCTTTCATTCTTTTTCTACCCTCATATTGTCGAAGCACAACTTTAAAAAATTGAACAGCTACAAAGTAAAACTGATTCTCTCACTATGCCCGCTGTCAACTCAACTCTGTTCTTCTTTAGTTAGTTTTTAGTCTCGCATTTTGAATGCAAGTTCATCGGATAAGTCTTCTTTCCACGGGCATGGGGGCTTGTCAATTTTGATTTGAATACGAGAACTTATCCTGGGTATCATTGCAAAATGTGATGTGACAGTTTTCTTCTCCTTCATGCATCGACTTTTCCTTTCACTCGCTGTATTTCATGTGTAGCTGACAATCTTCATTCGAGTCTCTCCATTCGAACTTATTTGATTTGGAGAATTGAATAAACTTTCATCAAGAAGAAAGGATTTGGAATCCAAGTGTATTGAATTTGGATTAGACTCAACCTCTTCTTCTTCCGTCCATCTCTTTTTAAATCAGCTTCATTTCAAAGATGATTCAGGGATGAGAGCAAAAAATGCAGTCCAACCGCAAAAGAAATTCACAGGATGAAAAAGCATCGATTGATTTTCAAGGTCTTAACAAAGTTACACATTCAAATCTCTCAAGTTGAATGGATTTTATTTGTATTTATTGTGACTTGACTGTGAGCAGAGAGACAATGTGATGAGGTTTAATATGATCTTTTCTAATGTAATTAAATCAAGAAAAAAAGCAGCTCTATTTCTCTTCTATTTCCTTAAATAAATTAAAGTTGGGGGCTTCATAAAAGCAATAAAAGGAAATTGAATTTTCCTGCGGTGAAGAAGAAGAAAGGAGAAGTCATGTTGCGAAATTCGTGCATTGTGTATTTCGTCTTGTGTTTAGTCTTTAGTTAACAAGCATGAAAGAAGGTTGCTTGCATTATGGATTACGCCCGTCCATCATCCTTCCTTCTTTCGTGTCAACCCGACCACCAAGAAAGAAGGTAAAGAAGAAGAAGACATGGAGAGGAGGAAGAGAAGGTTGTAGCACGGCTGTAGAAGAGAATCTCCCCTTCCCCAGGTTGTTGAAGTGTGTTAAAAAAAGGTGTACTTTATTTGTCAGACGAAGTAGAGGCGTGGTAAGCATGCTTGTCTCTGCTCTACAACCCCAACTCAACTCCTTGCATTCATGCAATTATCATAATTCAGGATTTCATCTTCAAAAAGATTTATTAGACTACTTACACAAATATGTTTGCCAACTCATTTTGTTAATTAACAACCAAAGCGGAAATTCAGCAACCAGTATTCAGTAATTATAATGTCAGGTCAGTTTAACCAGCTTCCGCTGAACCTTCGTTTCTGATGCAACTTTAGAAGTTGAAGTCAAATAAGTTGCAAAAAATTCCATTCTTAGGGTAATGTAGTAAATAACAATATTAACCACCAACTCAATTAAATGTTGACCATCTCCGCAACTTAGACCATCAGAAGAAAAGGAAGGGATTTTGTCCAGTATATTGTCAACTACATTCTCAATAACCAATGTGTCTTTCACTACTTTTAAAACTATACATTCTACTTCTTGCAAAATTTTGAACAAAGCCACGGAAGGATAGCATCTGCCTCCATGGCTTTTAACCCTTGTCAGCTCTTTAGATCTCGGATGATCCTGAGCAAAACCCTGGAGAGACCAAAGGCACTTTACACACTTTGTAAGCGACTTTCCCTTAAATACCAAGTACCCTGCTGTATCAAATACTATGTCGTCTGCCTTTTTGGAGTTACTAAATGACGTGCTTTCTTCAGACCTCCCAGTTTCACTACAATCAGTGATTACTGCAGGTACAAGTTCTAAAGATTCATAATTAATTTTAGACGACACTACGTTCATCCGCTTCTTCCGGTCTTCAGCTTTCTTCTCATTGTGCATCTTCAAGCTCTTTTTCAGCACCTCCACGTAGTCCTTGATACAGGAAGGCTGTTGTGGCGCATTTACGTTTCCTCGAACAACTCTTGCTGTGGGAGTATAAACACTTAAAAGGCGATAAAGCTGGAGAAAATTGATGCAAGTTGGATGATCCTCCCCTCCGCCTACTCCGCGAAGTATTCCAAAGAATTGCTAACAAACAAACGATTAGGTTGTTGGTTAGTTACAATAAATGGGCGGTTACCTCAATTTGGTCCTGATTGAATTTGTCAGTGAGGACATAGTCGTATCCAATCGTTTCAATTAAATATTCCGACAAATCCAAGACACTTCTTGTGGTCACTCGTAATGATTCCATGGTAACAGTAGAGGCAAATCGGTTGTCAATGGAAGCGTCATTAATAAAGGCATCAAAAAGCAAAAGTCTCTGCAAATATATGTTTGGTAAATCCAAAATTAAGTAAACACACATAATTACAATTCCTACCGTGTGCATTTCATTTCCCACAACTATAGCATTCTTCTTGTTACGACTGTTCAAGGCATCGAACAAGTCATTCGTGTTTTTTGTGTATATTTCTGTTTGCTGGGAGTCTTGCAAAGTTGGGAGCTTTCTCACGGTTCTGTAGTACTGCATGGCAGATGACACTGAGTTACTAAATAACTACAGACAAAATTGAGAGATTGTTGAGGTGTGTAATTTAAATAACGTACCTCTGTTGCGTAGAAAACGCGCATTTTCTGGAAAGAGTTGGGATCCACATGTGTCGAGGTTAGTTTGGGGGCCCGTCGAAGTCCTCCATTGTCATTGGCGACCTTCATATCCTCTTCGTACACAGTTCGGTAGTGTTGAAATGAAATCTTTTTGCCGTCATACTAAAAGAAGTAAATTCAAAATGGCTTCCATCATCGTAATACGAATAACAATGTACTTTTGTTACCTCCAAGTCTACGTGTTTGTGAAGAAAATTCCGCATACACTTGATAATATGAGGAGGATCTGAAACAAAGTAAATGAATCTGCTTGGGTCACAGGGATTTACTATCTGGAAAGATCAAAAACATTTTAAATGTATGAAAGGTCATAATTATGACTATTTTACCTTATTGTTGACTTTTCCAAGTTTTCCACAAATCCTAAAATACTTCCAAAACGCCTTGTTGGTGGTGGCTCCGTCACAAGTTGTTCCTACAACATTGATGTAACTTTCTTCGAGTTTGATTATCAAGGACAACATTAATTTTGCAATGATGATTCCTGGGGCCGCCCCACGAGCTCCAAAGGCACCTACAGGTTGCACCTACAGCAGAAAAGCAATATTTAGGCATACATTGATAATAAAGTTTTGTCAATAAAAAATGTTCCTAAGACATACGTGACCGCTATTGCAGCACTGGATCATGAATACCAGTGCGTGGTCCGCTAATTCCCTTTTCTTCTTTTTCTTAAGATTAATGTAGGTCTCCGTCTCCTCTCCATAATCAACAAATCCATGAAACAGATGCCGATATTTGTCGTACTGTACACCTTCTCGAAATTTGATTTCATCAAAGAGCACCATAAACTGTCGATCATACAGGGTTCTCTCTTGATACTCTTTCTTCAGCTCGTCGAAAATGTAGCCTTGAAAACCGAACTGACAGGGTAGACCTCGCAAAAGTCTTGTCAAGGTTGACTCGTGCGGAAGTGGCAATAGTTTTTCTCGTCTGATGTGTTTGTAACCTTTTGGACTGTTGATTTTTAAAAGAATACACTGCAGCAGCCACTTTGACTCGTACCTGTGAAAATAACGAAGGATTGATGTTATTTGACAATTGATTAAGAGAAAATTAGTTTTACCTGAATCCATGTTTTGATCGGCATTTAGCGATTTTAACTGCTGCTGCAATGGAACCTTTCATATTTTCTGGTAAGGATAAGGAAGACACCAGGGAGTCGACACTTTGCTCTTGAATGCGCTTAAATCCATCTTCAAGATACTTTATCCTGTTGCGTAACTGTACTTTTCTAATTTCAAATCTTTTCACCGACTTTGACTTCTTCATGAGGTTCTGACGTAAATTACCGATCACATCCTTCTTTGATTGTCTAAGTTGTCGTGACCGTTGAACGTACTGTTGGTTTCTGTACTTCTTGCACTCGCTACAAATTCCTTCTTCACCGACAATCGAGAGGCAGAGTGGAGAAAACGGTCGTCGTAAGTTGTCGATGTCACACAAAGAAGATGAGAGACCTCTACAGCTTTTGAGGTTGGAAAACTTGTCCACAATGGCCTGAATATCTGCCACACGTACTATTCTGCCTGGCTCCATTGGGATCTGCTTTCCTCCGCAGAAGTAGGACAGGGTCAAGTCTTGAGCAATCTGTTACAAAATGTGATGAACTATTATGATGGCCGTTAAAAAAGTTTCGTGGAGGTTAATTGGAAGTTTACTTACTACGAGTTTTTTCAAAATAGTGAGAATTGAATTCTCGTTTTCTCTGTCCAAATAAACGTTGATGGTCTCCTCCCCTTTATCAGCACGAATGCAGTAAAACCAACTTCCGCTGGTCGTGGATGGAAATGCAATTGCAGATTTTACCTCCAAGAAGTCGATGGTTTTCCTTTTCTTGACCGTCTTTGTATCCCTCAGCGACGGCCTTTCTTTGGGAGCTGCACGTTTTGGGGTTCTCACGTCGTAATATTTTGGTGTCAAACTATTTTTAAAAGTAATTGGCACTGTATTCGGCTCTAAAGTCCAGTGCTTGCGTTCTGTCCATGGCACTTTCTTTCCGTCTTTTACGATGAACAGATGCTTCACAATTTTATTGGGGTCAAAATGAGTAATGCATAGCCGATCTGTTTTGAAATTAAACTTTCTGTCTCTTTTTGGAATGCTTTTAAGCCACTCACTTTGAATTTCTTTATTTGGACACTTAAACAAATGCGCAGACTGGCCGTTATAACCAGCATCACATCCCACATGAAAGCACGAACCTGATACGGACATCGTCAGACCAAGTATACTGGCTAATTGCCCCCAAAAACAATTAGAAAATTAAAAAGCGATGAAATAAAGACGTAAAGAGACGTCTTTTCGTATGAGCAGCAGTGAATGACTCAGAGAGATAGAGACATGTATACAACCAGCGCCACCTCTTCATCTTTCACACCTGAGTCGTTTTTTTTATATGCGGAGCAGTGCTCTTGTCACACAACCTCCACATGCGTGAGATTCTCTTTCTACAGCCGTGGTTGTAGCATATTTTATTTGGAGAGAGATATGTTTCGATGTGACGCCGTTTAATGTTTTCTTGCATTTTATTTCTTGAAACAACTGCAGCAACTACTGCAAAACGTACTGGACTGCTTTTCTTCGTACTTTACAACAAAAATAGTAAATAAATGGAATGAAAGTGTGCAGAGATGATTAATAATATTTGGTGCGGATTTGAGTACACAGAGTGACTAGAGACAGAGGGTTTGGAGATTGACACTTTGTGAATACTCTTTTTGACTTTTGCTTTTCTGTCTTTCTCTTCTTTCTTTCGTTGGAGCTTAGCTCTCTCTCGGTTGTCCCCTATGACTCGAGGAGACTGACTGAAGTGAAGTGAGAGGCATATGCAATGCAAGAATATAGAAACACAGAAGACAAGAATCCATTAATCAGTTTTCGTCGTGGAATAATCCAGTGACACAAATGCACCCTTCCCTTCTCTCTTTCTGAGGCCTACAGGCCAGGGACCCCCTCCTTTGGTATTATTCTTGTGCTTTGGTTACTTATTTATTCGCAGAAGATGAGGTGAAGCAAAGCAATATTAAATCCTTGCTCAAAATAAATAAAAATCACAATCGATCTGAGCTATCTATCCTTCGATTAGGTCTGTCCGTTCTCTTGTTGACGTGGAGACTCTTTGGGAAAGGGCGAAGCTTTGCTCAACTTTCCCCACAGCAGGATCTCAGGCTTGGTTTTAGTGAAATAAAGAAGCCGGAAGTTCCTCAGTCAGAGTGACAACAACGTCGTCGTCGATCGATTTTAGCTATCCAGATTTTGTAGTCTTTGGTTGCCTTTAATTTACCCTTTCCATTTGTCCCCCACGATGATCATCATGAATCATGAGGACCATATCTTTACTCGTGATGGTCAAAGAAAGAAAGGGTGAGAAGTGAGGGGGATATTTGTTTATTCTTTAAATAATGATCGATGATGAGGACGAAGAGATGAAAGGCGGGTGTGTCGAGAAAAGATAGAAAGGATCAAAAGGGCTCAAAAGTGTACTC
>JAQGCL010000480.1:0-13811 GCA_034699605.1 Isotomiella paraminor | reverse complement strand
CGTGACCTATATCTAAGCGTGACAACTTTCTCCAAAAAAAAGATATCTAAGCGTGACCTATATCTAAGCGTGATGGCTTAGAAATAAGGTTCTACTTAAGGCGGTCACGAAAGCTCAATGGTCGACAAGAGTATGCCGGTGGACCAGGGTGTTTAATATTGGGAGTGACTTGGGTAAACGTTTTTAAAAATCACAACAACAGAACAAAGGTTAGGCCAGAAGTCGGCAACGTAAATAAAAGTTTCAATTCAAACAGTATGTAAGGGGGTAATGCCAAAATTCCACTCTTTTGTAGTGAATATTTATACAGAAAAGTGCGGGGTCTCATTCCAGTTTTCCTACATCCCGTCCCGTCAAGTGACCAGATGATGAAGGGGATACGGCGCCCTTTTGTCCCACCGAAGTGCTTATCACACCAAACCTTTTGGTCGACAAACTCGATAAACACAAGGCAACGTTCCCCTGTAAGGACATCGCCAACGGATTTTTCATTTTATTCTGGTCGACATTATTTTGTCACACGATGGATGTATCCTCATACATACATACAGATGTATCCTCATGCATACGTAAAGTCACATTGTATCTGCCGATCGTTGAATTGATTTCAATACACTGTGGCATAAAAAATTCCAAACCATTACATGCCACTCATCTCCACCTCAAGTATTGCTACATGCCTTGAGTTTGAGGAGTGGAGAGATAACAAATTTAAGCCGACCGACTGCAAGGTATACAGACCGATATATCATATAACCATTTCCACTCTCAAACTACAGAATACATCGCAAATAAGAGAGAGAGAGAGAGAGGGAGGGAGAAGGAATTGCGCAACGGATCTGCTTTACATAGCAACAGAAAATGGAAAAGTTGAGCTGGTAAAGAGAGATAAATTGTATCGATCCATGTCCATATCGTCGTCTCTCTATACCACTACTGAATAGCTGCAGCGTTCAAGAATGCCATATAACATGTCCAGTTCCACATCGAAGAGAGATTTTTTGCTTTGCCACTCACACTCAATCCATCTTTCTCCAAATCAGGACAGATTTTTATACAATTTGTCCTGGAAAGTATAAATATATTGTCCCCTTTTGGGGGAAGCTATTTTTGGTTCACAAAAAAACCAATTGAGGTACTATTTATTTATTTTATCTTATGATTTATTTGACAAACGTTATAACTTTTTACACTTCAATCTTCACCAAATTTGTATTTTTTAAAGAACTTCGAACGGCTGTGGAATCGTGAGTGGTTTCTACGGATTCACAGAGGGGTCAAAAACTTCATGATCATCCAGTCCTCAGAAACGTGGATCCTGTTTGAAGGCTGACGCAAGGAAGGAAAGAGAGGTAAGCCAGTCCCAAACTTCTTTTGTACAATTGTAACTCGCAGGAGAACGTCTAGGTGTGTGTTCATTGGAGTTTCTCAACTAAACTTAATGTAATGATACGACTTTAAGAGGAACACATGGATTGCATCTGAGTTGTAGTTTAACCATACAGACTACACCCTTGGCTCATCCCATGAGTGTGTCTCTTGAAACATAGCAGCTTACATAGACTAAAATGTGAAACTTGTTCTTTTATATGTGACCTTGATGATAAAATTTTGATTCCAATGTGAAAGCTACCAGTTGTTCCTAAGTAAAAGGCGTGAAGGTGATTATGTTAATCAGGTTATTTTTTCATAATTATTCCAGGGTTAGTGTGCCTTTCCGAACAAATGTGACCCCATATATGAGACAAGAAAGAGACATATGATACGGGTATGAGGGTATTATCAGAGTATTGTTATCCTCCCACTGTTCCATCCCCATTTGCCTGGGGCCTTTCTCAATGGTTTCCGCGGTTAAAACAAACAAAATAGGATTGCTCGGAAAGTTAGATAGGTAGTACTAATTATGCCCTTTTTTATTGTTTGTTCATAGATCTTGGACCGAATCAACACCCAGCATGTCATCAACTGACGCTTATAATAAGGAAAACACGAACTCACGACTGCCATCGTCTCCTCCCTACCCCGTAATCCGTGCCACTTGACCTACTTTAAGTTAAGATAATTTTATACTGCGCTTTCCACAACTACTTTCCATATTTGCCGCTTTCTTGGTTGCTACCGTTGCACAACAACAAATCGGTTCAAAACCTGCACAAGCAATTTGAGTGTGAGAAAGTTATCCGTATAGGTTTGAACAGAAATAGGAGTAAACTGATATCGTCTAGTCAAATTAACTTTCCAGCTATACAACTTCAGTGCGGTTGAATGATCCTAACCAAACAACAATCTGTAATCCACAGGGATTAGTATATCTAAGAAAGTTATATCTGCACATATCGACATAGCTTATCAATCTGCATAGGCAAGTCTGAGAGTTATGTTTGTTTCATATCTGATGCTATGAAAAGCTATCAAAATTTCTTTCAGATTACAAATCAGATATCCTTCGGGATATTGTAGTTATGATATATACGAGTAAGTTTGCCGAACGTAAAGTATGGTCTGGTTTATAATGATGTTACACATAAGTTTTGATGGAAAGCTCTTTCAAGCTGCACCATCATAGCGACTTGACCATCGGTATGGTCAATTCAACTGCATCAATATAGTTCTGTTGTCGAGTGTCAAACATGTCAAAAAAGCGAGCTGTGCGCTTGACACTTTTCTCCCATTCGAAAAGCGGAACTTTGGTTTTCTGCCACCTCGTTGAAAGTTTTGTAAATAGACGTGACAAGTTTTGTGGCGAGGGAAACTACTATCCCGATGACGATGATCGGTCCCCCCCACGGGATTGAGTGCCAATGCGAGCAAACTGGCCTACCCGATTGCAATTTCCACAGAATCCTGGACAATTGTGGCAATGGCGTCGTTTTGTTGGTAAACGTTGGTCGAGTTTAGCCTTTTCACCGCTTTCGTAAGGGAATAAATGGGCAGTCCAATGTCCACATTTGCAGCAAATATTTCGGTTGTTTTACCCAAGAACTACAAACGTTTTGCAAGTTTTGTCTCGATCACGGATAAGGTGGAGAGCTACTACAGACCAAATATCCCGTTGACGACACTCTTTCCCAGTAAGAAAATAGCGATTGTAGTAAAAACCTGATCTACGGTAAAGCGATCCAAAAGAGAGGGTGAGCATAAGTGGACAGCGCACAGAGAGTGCAACATGGTTTGAAGAAAGCAGGTTTCCGTGTAGATTTTACTCCTTTTAGTACCTTCTTGTGAGGGTAAGGACGTCAATTATAAAAATCAATGACATTTTATACCGGGTTGTGATTAGGATTGAAGATTGCAAGAAGATTGTAATTTTAACACTTTATTCCGTTGTTTTTGGTACAATGCATCAATCTCCAGTGTTGGCTTTTGTTTTCCTCATATCTAGTGTAGTCTAGCGGCAATGGTCTCTGGTGATTTTATAAATCAATCCGTTTGATATGGCTTAAGAATTCCGAAGTATTGAAGTGGTCGCACGAAGTGCTAGTGAGTTGGCATAATGCCCATTACAATTGAAAGTAGTTGAGTTGTGAATTTCAAACTCTAGAGTGCAGTAGTCAGGGATAAGAATGCTATATGATAATGATATATGATAACTTTCTAAGTTATATGATAAGTAAGATGATGCTGAGAGAGAATTAGTGTCTAGTAACCAGCGCTGACAATGTGATGTCTTGAGAAGGATAATGATGATGTGCAATTGTACAACGATGCTGACGTATTGTTATGCTGTAATTGTTGTATTTAAGTTTTTGTTTTTGAAAGGAAGAGATGGGTAGATCTAATTGTAACGAATAAGTAATTGAATTTAGTAGTTACGATTACGTTGAGTGCTGTGAGAGGAGGAGTCGGTTGAGAGTGATGATTTTGACCATGGAAGAGTGTAGAAGCAGGAAGGCAGTTAGGGTTGTGGAGTAGGTGTGGTGGTCATGAAGAGGAGACCCTCGTGGTCCAGCTCCTGTGGCTCATGCGCTTCCGTTAGAAGGGTGAAGCCCTTGCGACAAAGAGCAAGGTTGACCCAACTCGAGTCAAAACCTAGTAGTAGAATGACAATTAGAAATTATGGTACTATTGTTATTAAAGGATATCACTTACCCAAAATTTGAGTTAGAAGCCCTGTCCGTCGCTTAGGGAACCAGCCTATACACCCGTCCTCCACGTGTACAATCCCGTGAGCAAGGTAACAGCGGTAGTCGGAGAGAATGTGGACCCGGTTGTCGCAGGTTCCCCTTGGCATGTCATCAGTGAGACCGTTCCATACAATGTAGTTTCCACCTCCAATGAATTTCCAGTAGTATTTAGTGAGAAATATTGTTTGACGTACGCTTACCTTCCTGCATGCAGTCTCTACAGGAGACATAGCTGTCGAAGCTCAGGGTCAGCTAGTCCTTGGGGTCTGCCCGCAGCGGTCCGTAAATAAGGTCCTGTTCGGGCGAATCCTCACCATCATAGGAGGGGAGCTCCGTGGGTGGAGACCAAGAATCTTCAATTGAGTTGTTAGTGTCCATAGCCTTGTTCCAGTCGTGTAGGTAAGTATGATTGGCGAGGCTCTCGAGTGGTCCGGTTAGACCAGACCCCACTCCAGTAGGACCCATCCCAGGAGGACCGAGAAACGTAGTCGTGTTGGTACGGCTACTTCTGAAAATAGAAAATAGAAACAGCAATTTCAGAAATTAGTTCTCTTGAATTTGAATTGAATGTTTGATGAAGAATCTTAGCTTACCCCATCGGTTCTGTTAAGACAGACAATGAGCCCAGGAAGAAGAGAGGGAACATCTTGATGATTGCTAGTGTTGTAGTAGAGTTGTTGACTGTGAAGAAGATGTGGAGGATGTAATGACTTTCTGCATCGAAAACATCTGTAGAGAGTAGAGAGTGGTGGAAAGAGAGCACTGTCGAATGAATGCCTGCTGTTATTTGCCATAGACACCGTTATCTATACCTTTTTTATTATTATTTATTATTATTTAACCTATTCGATTACCATCGTCGTTCATCCATTCTATGCTGATGATAGCCCTCAAGTTCAGGCTCTTTCAGGGCGAGATTTCTTATTTGCATTTAAAGTTGACGTACTAGAGTCGCAAAAATTCTGCAATCATCCATGTTAGGCACAATACGTTTCCAAGCAGGCGGGAGCACCACACCTTGCCTCGTGAATTTCATTGACGTCATTCCGAGTCGAACAAATTCTAATGACGTCAATGCATGCAATGCGAAATAATGCAAAATGCGATAAAGGAAAAAGTGGGGAAAGTCATGAGACCTCTGCTGTGCAATCGTCTTCGGATACAATGAAATAAAACAAGACAAATTCAGGAAATCCCTTATACTTCATGAAATGCCTATTACAATAGCTAACGCTACACCAATTATGCAATTAGAATTAGAATTACTACTCCGTATGCTTCTTACCTACAGAAACGTTTTCACAGTCGACAACAGTCATATGGGTCGCACATTTCGTATGCATCCTGACATTGACACAGAAAATCATAAACCTATTCGATTACCACAATTTCCACACCCTGAAAAAGTTCATGACGAGATTCAACAACATTTCCATAAACTTGTGGATCAAGGATTTCTTAGCGAAAGTTTTGGGTCATGGTCATCCCCTTTTTTTAAAGAAGAAGGACTCCAGGTTTGCGCAGTACTGTCACTTGCTTTCACTTTTACGGAGATTTATAAGTCGGTTGATGCCCTAGTTCAGTAGTCGGTATCACCTAGTTCAATTTTAGTATTGTTCAACATTAAATGTCGAGTTAACTGTTCTCCTATTTATTATTATTATGTAATTATGTCGGTTATTTGATAATAACCGACAACCCGGGAATAGAGACAGGAAGTATAGTGCCAGTTTCAGTCCCAATTGGTCTAATTCTATTTTGTGCACTCATTTCATGCATCTCTGCATCGCATACATAGCTCGGATCTCTTTATGTTAATCGCTTGATCTAATAGTTTACTTTGATCTTTCACCATGTAGAACATGGTCGTTAGGGATTGGGCACAATTCACCACTGATTTCACGTCTCTTATGTATTCTTTCGAGGGCCTCATGGTAGTTATGAACAAAATTCCCCAGTGACAGGAGTAATAATCTGAGCACCTTGATGTGTCGAAACATATGCAGAGGCTGCGGAAGGCGAGATAATCTGCTTTGGACATGCGGAAGTTGAGACGTACATGGTGGAGCCAACCGCATTCCTGTAAAATGATCAAATTTGCAAATACGAGATGATGAGTATGTATAAAATAAAGAAAAGGATTGTGTGAAGTAATGCACACATTGATTAAAATATAAATGTCAAATACCACGCTGTCCCTCTCAAGGTATAATCCGAAACAAAAGAAAATGGTGCACAATCAACATGATTGCTTGGTGAAAGTTATTTGCTACACTTAACATAGACATATTAACAACTTCCACTAGAGGGATTCTGTCGGGAATTTTTCGCAATTCACTTGCTGGTATGCTAGACTTCTTCGGATTAAAAAACAAACCGCACTGTCTACTTCCAATGGAGGGACAAGGAAAGCCCCGCCTCTCCAAAACTATTCTTCACTGGTTTAGAGTCTACCCACCGTTTCTCCCATCGCCAATCGCCCATGGTTAAAAAATAAATAAACCTACCTGCCGAAATCTGGGTCTACGGCCGACATGATACATCCATGATACTACCATTCTAGGAGATCTTGATAGGTAGCATATTTGAAATACACCTGTTAAGGGTTTCCGGCTTAAATAACGATTCCAAAACCGTGTCGTATGGTCCTTCGTAGGTCAAAGCATTAGGGCCGGCCGTAAAGCCGTGTAATTTCGAGCAATAAGCGATAGGTCATTTTTATGATGCTCTACGACTACCCCTACCACTTCACTAAAGCCTAGTAAAAGGTATACCTTGAGTCACTAATAAGTTCAGTGTTTGTGTCAGACGTTGTTAATCGAATTTGTCAACCAAAATATCTGGTGTGATCAGCCCTTCACAGAGACAAAGGGGCACTGGGTCACATTGATCACCTGGTCATTTGACGAGAGGGGATGTAGATAAACTCGAACGATCAACGTAGGTTCCCGTATATAGCAGCAATACAAAAAGTGTGGGATTAGGGTCCATACCCCCTCACATCAAGTAAATCAAATCCCCTTGAAATTCATTGTTGAAAAAACAGCCAAATCCGCTTCTTTTCTCAAAGAACTATACTGAATTACAGCAGGCCTAACAGAGTTTTTCGGAAGGGTATTTTGAAGAAGTCTCCCTATTTTACTTTGCTTTGCTTACTAACATTAGCTATCTTATGGTTATACAGTTATTTTATGTTCCACTCTGTAAATATATTACAGTTGCTGGAATGACTTGATTTACATTATCAGCAAGAAATAAACGAATTGTTTAAAAATGAACAATTGAAGTAGATATGTATTACATTCTTTCTGCGTCCATCAACCAGAATCGTCAGCATACTATTTGCTAGCAAGCAGTAAAGGAGGTATCTCATAGCAAACACGAGTGAAGTAGCTAAATTCAATTTGAAGAGTGCAAATGCATGGCAATGTGGGTAGTGGAGAGAACAAGGAGAAATACTCGACTCACCCAATACCACAACTACGCCAGTATCACTCCACACATATCTAACGCGTTTGTAATAGAAAAAACGATTTTAGGTCCCTTACATCAGTGAATTTCCAAAGGGCTTATTTAAATTGTCTGATTGATCGCAAGATGGCATTTCTCAAAAACGCTTAGGAACCGTGTCTCCCAAAACCGACACAATCTTCTTCCCACCAGGTAAAGAACAATTTGGGTGGGACGTGTATCAACCGGGGTCGTGGGTCATTTCTCAAAATCGACTGAGAACCGTGTCTCTCAGAACCGACAACATCTTCTTCCCACCAGGAAAAGAACAAATTGGGGCCACTTTGAAGGAACATCTTAACACAGTAAGTAAGACACAGTACTCAATTGGAGATGTGTAGTAAACAAATCGACTGATACACGTGTTGGTGCAACGTGTGCAAACTTAATACATTATCACACGTTGGTTTAACTGCTACTCATTCACAAAAAGCCGAGTTTTATACGTGTCAACACCACTCACTCTTTCATTGCATTAATGTCTGTAGGCAGACTTCGGTTATTACAAGTTCTCGCTGTCAACATTCTCAAGAGTGTTTCTTAAAACAATGAAGAACTTCCCGACCCTGTTTTTACTAACAATAATTCCTGAAGGACAACAGGAGGTATTTCATTTCCAATTTGCAGAGAGTTAGAAGGAAAGTCATGAGTCTATGAACAGTGAACATTGCAGCTCGGCGTTGAGCTGCATAAAAATATCAGTGCTAGTACCAAAAGCGTTGTGGGAAAGGCTTGCATGTGGAAGAATAGATGCAGATGCACAGCTGCTCTGCTGAAAACTGGCTTTGATTGCCTACGAGTTGAACAGTCTGAGCTCTGATGAGATCCAGAGAATGATCAAAGACGCGGATTAATATGCCGACGATGACAACAAGGCAATGGAAAACATGGCATCCAGTAATGAACTGGAGCCCAACGTTTAATTGCTTCATTTGGTCCCAGCAAAAATCAACTAGGTGACCCCACAGCTGTAATTTCTCTATCTTTCATTTACAAACATTCTGGTATAAATTTAGGATACGGCGGATACCTGACAGAACTTTAAAATTATGCTCAATTCGACTAAGAGAATCATACCATGGTTTGGTAGTCGCGGATCGATACATTTTGTGGAGAAGGAACGGGATTCAGGTTTTATCTGAACGAATCAACTCTCTCCTCGATCCGCAGGTTGACCCAAATTTAGAAAATGAACTGGAAAAACAAAACAAACAATGGATTGTAAGATATGCAGTGTAAAGTTTGATTTCCATTTATTATATTTTTAACATTACAAATTATACGATCACAATGTCTGTCAAGCCTATCCTTCTGGCCAAAGTTATTAAAATATCCGGCATTGTAACCGTTGTGTTTGAGCTAACCCATCTTTTCCTCCCTCGATTGATGATCGCATGTTCAGTCCAGCTGATTTATCTATTGCGAAATTTTAACTTATCTCAAGGCAATCTTGACCACATCCGCCTACCTCGTGATCATCATGCAATTTCAGAATTCAGACCAGACAATCTGAGCAGGAACAAGAGGCTGATTCCAAGAAGAATCTAACCCTCGTATTAGCAATTAATTGGTCATATACAGGGTACGGTCCAAAGTGCAACAATTGTTGCAGTTGAAAGTATATTAACTCAAAACCTGACATCTAGTACACCAACTAACCTTATTGACAGATTACCTATGCTAAACTAAACATATCATCGATTGTACAAGTTCGGTAAAACAACGCTTACCACAGAATACACCTTTTAAAGTACATTGTGTGATACAATCTGAGCCTTACACATTCCAAAAAACAGCATAGCAGGGAAACTCCTAAAAGCAGGAGGTGAGTCCATATCAAAACCAACGGACTGGAGTCGAGCCCAAGGGGTTGTGCGCGTCTGGTAAATATAATTCCTTCCGTTGAATTGACTTGCAGTCTCTTGAAAGAAACCCAGAACCCACGACGCACAATCAACCTGATCCATAGGTCGCCAATCCCACTCTGCCTTAGGTAAGTTGCGATTCTGGCTATCTATGTTGAAGAGAGGAAATTATACCAAATTTCATGCGTTGGAAAATAGTATGCGGAACTCACTCGATCCGAATCCCTCATTCTCACAATAGCAATGCTTCCATCCGAAGATGCATATGTGATTTCAGTAATGAGAGTGCACGTCGTGTTTCTCACTCTCATCTGCAAATGGCGCGAGAGTCCTTCCTTGAAATATTTATAATGGGGCACGACATGGGCAGTCTTTGTATTTGCGAGGTACAACATAAATTCATTAGTACTGTGATACAATCCTTCAATCCCTGGAAACTTTGGGTCCACAACGATAGACGTTGGTTCGGTTATGTTTAGCATTGGTTGCCATAGATGTCGTTCTAGTTCATTGTTCACAACAAACTTGCGCCCACCCACCCCGAACAGCTGTTTTAGAGATACATAGGTATTTCCTTGGAGTGGTTCAATCACGATGGTAGTCATGTATTCAATATAGCCGATGCTCAGACAAACTTGGCAAACAATAAACGCTGTCAAGGAGAGTCGCCTTGTCTTCATTGCTACAGACTGCTGCAAAAACGCTGCGATGAGCGCTATTACAGAATTCCCATCCCTGAACACAATGAATACAGTTAAATATATCAGAAGGAGTGTCAACCACACTTCCTTGGGGAAAGGATGGAACAGCATTAGGGCAGAGGCGGGAATTACTTCTGTTTTGAACTCGCAGTACGTAACACCCAACTGTACGGTACCCGCCGTTGTTACCGCGGGATGTAGAGACGGTATTCTAAGAAGCTGCGTTATGGCGAACATAAAGTTCAAAGTTTCCAGTGACAACGCCTGGTTCCGGGAGGAATACACTATATGAGGACCAGGTCCCTGTGGCCAACTGTGCCGTGTTTTGCGCAAACTTGCATTGAGCATTCTTCCAATGCTTTGTAGTTCCACGGCGTTCCAAGGTAGCGTCTGTGCTGACGTTTTGCAATACCTGAGAGAACGGGAGCAGGGGTCGCTTTTACGAAAGCGTAATACATCTTTGTCATTCCCTGTGACAAGGATTTGTTTTTTATTCCCACAGCTCTTTTCATGAGCAAAAATTAGACTCGGGATTGAACCCCAGGTGGTGTACTCATTCAAAGGAAACCATGGTTGCAGGCGACAGGTGTGGCAGTAGCCATACCACGCATGTCCTTCTACTTCCCCATCTATCTTCCGTACTCTCAGTACTAATGTACACCCAATTAGTCTGCTTCCAAGAACAAATTGTTGCAGATCAACTTTCCCTGTAGTTGTGATGCTAACAACAGCAATGACGTTCTCATTGATCGCATTGGCGTCTGGCGATGATTCCAATACATCTAAGGACTTTGAAAAGGCAGTAATAGGAGCCTCCCTCCCCTGCGGCGTTAGCAGATGATAGACCCTGCAGTTGGCATGTAATCTTAGATGCACAAGCTGTTGGTAGGTGTAAACTCCGTCGGATTGCCACAATCCATCCAGTATCGCTTGCGACGTGTATAGGATAACAGGTTTTGATATATCGCAAGAAAGGTTGTTGTATTCTAATAAACCTTGCGGGGTTAACAGTATCCTGATGAGCAGGCATCTAGCGTTGAGGAATCCACCCCCCACACCCATAGAAGCCCATGCAACAACAAGAACGTATGTTCCCTTTAAACAAGCAACTTCTGCGTGGAATTGAAATGTGCGCAGACTGATTTACATGTATGTGAACGCTGTGGAGTAAAAAAACGAATGTGACATGAGTTTCAATTCCATTGGGAAAACTGGTTATATATTTCGATTGGTATAGTTAATTTCCGCAAACAAACTACTGCCGTAATGTGAATACAAAATGTCGATTATAAAAAGTTTATACAAATCAATACTCAGTCAATGGTTTGCTCTCAAATTATGTAGTTGAAACTAATGTGAAGGGGAAACTGTACCGATGTGCCCCATAAGACAATCGTGAGATAGCGTTCCAAAGAAAAATATATTGAAGAACGTTGTTGATGGCTGGTCACCGAAAACAACATAGACCCCCTCATTACTTTTATGTTTAGGAAACATAAAGTAGCGAACGTGCATCCCATTGGGATGAAAGTGAATGTGAGGATGAACGGATTTATGGATCTCTGGATGTCAAGTCTCGTAGGAACGACACCTAGAAACGTGGAGAGCTGAATGAAGGATCGGAAATGGCGGAAGATGATGGAGGTGGGTGCACTTTTGCCGCTGTCATCAAGAGAAAAAGACATGGGCCCCACGACGGCCATTCTGAAACCCGAAAGGGAATGAGCACACTATACCGAAGTATAAAGGAAGGTATAAAGGAAGAAGGAAGTTTAAAGGAAGCAAGGCCTATGAAACTTCAAGTGATGAAATTGGGAACCGTATGGAGGTTTTACTGTCGATATGAGAAATCCAACCAATCATTGATAGGTGTGATCACAATTAAGTAATTTTCCACTTATCATCAAGCAACCAATTACCGTTATTAGAATCCAACCTGTCATGTTGCATTGTGTGACATTTATTTACATATTATCCCTTACGAAAGGAATTGACTTTGCGGGTGTAAATTTCTTTCATTTATATTGATTAGGGAAATGCATGCATTGCATTCCTCAATCAGTTTAGAACAGCGGGTTTTGAGGAAACAGCTTCACAACACTTGCGACAATAAAAAGTTCGCCGCGAGCTTTGAAGTCGGCCACAAGTCTACTCAACTTCGCTCTCCCTGTAATTTTTGGGGGACGACCTGTGGGGGTGGTGCCCTTGGAGATTGTGGTGAAGTTTAGTGGGGGTGGACTGTGCGGTGCTGGTATGTGACTTGGGAGGGACGAAGGAGACCCCACAGCACGATTTTCGACAATTTATGTGTTTTTGCACAAGACCATATGGACTGATCGGGGTGGATGGAGTGCACTACGGGCTCCACTCTCTTACCCGGCACCTCACTGACCTGGACTCTAGGCAGCCCCTGAGGACCAGAGGGAAGGGGGTGGTGGGGAGATGAGAGTGGCCGCTGCCAGAGTAAGGAGAAGGGCTTGATGGTGTTGCTCAATCTGTGACCTCTCTGTATGGAGAGGTGGGTCTGCCGTTGGGTCCTCTCTCACACACCTCCGGGGAACGTGGTACCCTTTATCCACACACTGACCCACACTCTGGGCTATGGCGTGACGGTCGAGAGGGAGGGGGGTGAGGGTGTGTGAGTGGTTGGGGCCCGGTGAACTACGTCCCCACACCGAAATGGGTGGTACTGGATGGAAATGGGGGTGGGACTTAGAGTGGACCGCTGCCTGAGAGGGGGAGGAGGGGCTCTGAGTAACCGTCAGGGAACATTCTCTCCCCTCGTGGAAACGTGGTCCTACTGAGTACCACTAACCAAACCAAGCCAGATGGCAACTACCTACCTAAGACCTGTAAAGGTCAATAAATCTCCCCCCATCCAGGGTCACTCCCTTAGGAGTGGCTGTGGGGTTGTGAGATCTACAAGTAAGCGGCGAGCTTGTTAATGGAGTATCTGCAATAGGTCCAATTGGTGCCTCGTCAGAGTACTGGCTGGTCTCTCAATGACCTGTTCAGTACCTCCCGTAATACAGACAGATGCACAAACAAAGTAAGCCGGCGGCTTTTTGCTTGTGAACGCCATGCCAGTCCGGTAATGGTTTTCTTTGTAACACAAATTGCATTGCAAGCAGCAGCAAAGCAGCTGCTTTGCGGACTCGTAAAAAAGTAAACAAATCAAAAATCTCGCTCATGTGATTTAATCAATGATTCTATTTTCAAAAGCTTCCTTTCCTAACACCTTTCGGACGTCGCTCCATGCGATTGGGAAGAATCCACGACCTGTTTGAGATGTTGATATAGGTTCGGAATCCCTTCAGTGCGTGAGAGACCAACATGTTTCGTCACAACTTACTGAAGTGGAGATTGGATTGAATGGAGCTATACCAACTTGACTTGCGCTTGATTGATAATGTTGATAAGGCTATTAATACTTTGCTCATGGTCGATGGACATAATTAAAACGACTTGGTTTCATAAGTTGATAAATTGTGATTGCTCAACTGCAAAATGATATATTTTCATTTTCATTTTCCTGTGGTTAAAGCGTAAGTGTAAATCGCACTGTGGCTCTTAAGCATAGCAGAATCAACACGAGTGGGGTTGACATTGTC
>JAQGCL010000479.1:0-13816 GCA_034699605.1 Isotomiella paraminor | reverse complement strand
GAATGTCTATCAAAGATTCTGAATATGACTGTCACGGAAACCCAACGCTACAAATTACGTAGTTGGCGTACGTTAAACTTCCAAAGAATATATCGTAGGCTAAGGAAACATTTTCGTATGTTACAATGGGCCATTGATATCCTCCTACAATGATTCAATTAACCGTAATATGACGTACGGCGTCTGTGGACTCATAAAATGAAACTTTTGGTTGCCCCAGCTGTGTTAACAACGTCTTCATTTCACAAGGGAGGAAAATATCAGTTTGCGTTTATTCGTAATACGTACAAATACGTTCCAGGAATCCGTTGTTATGTCCCTAGCAAGAATAAATATATGACGGGGAACTTGACACAGCCGCTACAGTGTTAGGTTATTTACCTAGTTTACTATAAAGTGTAAAGTTTGTCACTGCTCTTGATTATTATTAGTTCAACCGTAGCCCCAACATGAGTACATTTTTGATACTGGTAACCTTCGCAGCAGCGGTCATTGTCGCAACCTTGGCAGCAGTCGTGGATCCCAACGCGGTAAGTAATTATCCGTGGCATATTTTTAGGGAACTTCTTGAACTAAGAATTCTAAAACTTAATTTTGTTTGCAGAAAAAGCTGACAGTTACCATTCAGCATGGCGAGGATTGTGACAACAAGACAATTGACTATGATTTTCCGATTCCTGTCATAATTGCTCCCCCACCGATGCCTTACCTTCCCGCCCCAACCGGTTCCGCACCATATTATCCACCCTCTTCCGGGATTTGCCCCATTCAAACTTGCTGCTCCTTCTACTGTTCCCGAGGGGACTACTGCAACGGAACCCTTGGGATTTACATTTATCCTCAATGTCAAGTAAATGATGCTAATTTCGCCATCCATGGGCAGAGAGAACACGGGGCGGATTGGTGTACGCCGTCTGATGGGAAATATGGATACGGGGACTATGCGTTTTCTCCAGAGTGTAGGAACCAAGGATGCACAATGGCGGAATGTGGAGGTAGGGAATGTCCTCAATATGGTGGACAAGAGGTTTGCACAGTACAAAATTTAAACTAATTTGAGATCCAGGAAATAATAAAAAACACTTACATCATTGCAGAATTACATGAAGTCAAAGGCGCGTAATTGTAACACCTATTTTGGTAACATTTATAAGCAAACGTGTCCACTTGGGGACAAAGATAAAAATACAAAACACCCCCACGTCATTACATGAAGTCAAATGTAGCAATTGTGGCAACAAGCTTTGAACACGGTACAACAATAAAGCAAATATCCCCAGTTGAGTAAACAAGGAATAAATCGTCGCATTGATTGGAAATGTTAACCATGAACTCGAATATTGCCAGCATTGTACATTCATATATTTTACGTCATTGACACAATTTAATACCACCTTCGTTGGGGCAAAGGAGTCACCTGTGTCCATTTAAAGGTGAGGAAACAAGTCCCGTCTCTCAGACCCATGCTTCATTATAGCCAAGATGTGGCAGTGGCATTGCTGAATCCATCCCACCATGACCAACCACCCCCTTAGTAAATGCATTAGTGTACAACCCACAATTCTTCCACCTACTCCTCCTGCCTGCATCCACCTAATCACTTACTGCTCACAATGGAAATGTCTCTCATAGAAAACCTCATATGGGTCACCATGGGGGACCAAAGACGTCCGAATTCCTCAGGCCTCGTCAAGTACAGCTGGAAGTCACAAAGACAGGTGAAGGAACTTCTCGATCGGTGGTGATGATGATGGGCAATCGTTCAACGCATATCCGAACGGTTGACGGACAATCGTTGAATGTACAAACGAACTGATAATGGACAGTCGTTCAACGAAAAACCGAACGGATGAGAGACAATCGTTCGACGCAGATACGAACCGATGATGGACAATCGTTCAACGTACAACAACAAATTTGTACTTTACAATGTACCTGAAGTAGTTGTAGTAGTTACGTTTGCCTCAGTTGGCAAACGACTTTGAGCCACATGTTCGGGATTGAAGAAATCGTCGGAGTCGCTGAGCCGATAGTCGGTAAACGTGCTTACTGGAAACAGCTTTATACATTCCGTGATTATATACAGCGTTATTGGTTAAGTTGCATGTAAATGTGGAATGATTACATCAACATGCTCCATTGTAAAACTTACCATCGAGTTTGTGGTTGCCTTCACTCGTTCGTTGCGGAAGGTCACTGACACGCTTGACAAGGCACATTTCGGCATTTTGTAAGACAATAATCCTTTATGTAAAAGAAGAATAAAGCTATCTCCAGAAAGAATGGAATTGGTTGCCCAACGAAGAAGAGTTTTTTTAGCAGCATGAGGAAGACAAAGAGAGAGGATCGTAGGAAGCAGTTTGAGCTTTGCCGGTTGGGGCAATGTAATGCTGATGATGATGCCTCCTTCCCAACTGAACGACTGCGTTACAATCTAAAAGTACGAAGGTGAAATGTTTCCCTTGCGTGTGTGTGACGTTTTTTGCAATTATTTGAGGTGTCTTTCTCTTCATTAAATCAGTGGCCTTCTCACTGTTTGAAGTAGACCAGTGAAATGCATGTCTGACAGAAGGATGATCGTGGCCAAGGCGTCAAACGGAACGCCAGTCAAATGAACACCTGGAACTGTTGAAGTAAACGCATAAGCTATTGGAGATAGCTAATTGCATTACCAATCGTTGATCACCAATGTTAGGACATCACATTCATGCTGGCTTATTCTACCCAGAATTAATGTCATTCGCTTCGCGGTTATTCCTCTAATTTGTGAAGGCATCGCATTACCGTCCTTCTCGAAATACGTTACTATGTATTTGTAGTGTAAAATCAATAACGTGGGTGTTACCGTTTATGCATGGCAGATTGCCGAAGCAAGTTAAGGGCTTTTTCAACTTAGGCTTCGTAGCCAGTAATACCATGGAAATATGGAGCTTGACAGAATCTTCTAGGTTCCCCCTGGCCACGTAGAGAGAGATTTATTGATGCACCCCTGCTCGGTATGGAGTGGGACAAAAAGCACCTCTCATCACAAGAAACTCGGTCGTTGGCATTCAACCGACAGGCAAGCCAACTGTGAACATTCGTTCAACCGACAATGGAACCATCGACGGACATTCGTTCAACAGACAGGGGAGCCAACATTGGACATTCGTTCAACGGGCATTGGAACCAACAGTGGACTTCGTTCAACCGACAGGGGAACCGACGGTCGCCATTCGTTCAGCCGACAGCGGAATAAACTAGAGGTTTTTTCGGGGCCGAGGATATCACACCCCTTGATGGGTGGTGTGGTTAAGCACGATTATATCTACGCTGACACCTTTATTTGTGCCAGTGGTGTTTCACGGACGCCGACGAAGAGGGGGCAGGTGGAGACGAGGGGAGGTATTGATATCATAACTTTTGCAACAAGCGTAGGGTGGTACCCCTTAGGAGAAGCGCCTTTTCATAGTTTTGGGCAATGTGAAGGATCAATATGTCTTATGCACGCGCCATGCAAAAAGTTGGATTGTTCCAATCCCCATAATGCTAACTTACCAACTTTCCCAAGATCATCAATAGTTTGCGAAATTACAAATTTGTCACTGACATTGCTGTAACGGCTTTCCACTTCTGGAATTTAGGTTGGATATTTCTAGCTGCATTTCCTACTGACAAGGGACCATTGCGAACGGGCATTCGTATCGTCCATTACAAGCATAAACCATGTCTGAGTCTTTCCAAGGCCATTCAATCCATTATTTAACTCTGCTTCAAATGATTCAAAGCACTTATTCCACAAGCCATTTTACAAATGTGAAAATGAATCGATTGGCAATTTTAAGAAATTTGCGAAAAAGACTCTAATCGCATGATATCGTATGGTATGGTAATCGTATGGTATCGCACATGCATAGGGTATGCTAATGAGTCATTGGGTATGCTAATAAATTTGAGTACGAAATTTATTGATATCGTATGAGTTATTGAGAAATTTATTGAGATATGTTGTAGATGCGGATGTTTGTTAATAACATGAGGCAGTTTATTTCCGTAGCCAATCCGTTTCACAAACAAGCTAAAAATCCCACAAAGTTATACGTTACCTCATATTACACTAAATCTACCGAGTTCAGGATGCCTTTATCATAAAATACTTCATCATCCTGATCGTTACGTTATCATCGAAACCCCCATGACGGCAATAGCCTAATGAATTTGACATCAAGCCTATGGGATAATGGCTTCAAAAAATGCCTAAAACACGAGTCCTTATCGTGTGGGTTTTGTCATGTCGACAGATTTACCTTTTCTATCGTAATCCCTATTACGTAAACCATATCACATAGGTGATAGGGTTTACATCATCAATACATCTTATATTCCCAAATAAATCATAAATTAATTGTTTTACGACTCGATTGATCGCAGTCGTCTTATAATAGCTTGGGGGTTACGCTTGACCGGGGTCGACTTGTAGAATTGTCCCGTATTGGGCTCACTAGGGACCCCACGGTGAAGGTGAGACTCTTGCAAATGATACTTCACAATTCTGTTCGGATTTAGTCCTAAACTTGACACATTGGACATTTTTCCCCTTTTTAAGTACCATAAAAATGGTGTGGTCGGGAATCCCTCCCAAGGGAGTCGTTAACAGTTTATTCCTACTTACAATGTAATCAGGAATGTTTGAGTGTTTCATTCTGATAGGCAATGTGATAGGGACCTACGCGTGGGGCAACATGCATTTTTGAAGGTATCCCGCTATGACAAACCCTGATCGGGATGTCATAAATCTCGTTTTCTTCCTGCGCGGAGTGGCCCTAAGGATACTCACCTTTCTTTGCTAACTTCAAAGTTTTCTAACTTGGCTAAATTGTTAAATTAGACGATATAAATGCTGCTTCGCAGTACTTGTATCGTCCACCTGTTCTATGTCTGGATGCTGTTGAGGGCGTCATCCCTCTTGAGGTGAGGGAGGCCGTAAAAACAGATGTACAACATATCCACAATTTGTGGAGGGAACCAAATATGGACACATACCATTGTCCATAGAAGCATCAACAACTAACTAATCGAAACTACTACGAAGTCGGATAGGGGGTCGGTACGATGTGACATTGAACATATATATTTTTTAAAACTAAACCATGTTTTATTACTAGCAATAAACAGCTTAGATGTGGCCTACCAGCTGATCGAAGGGAAATTCAAGCCTTCGCCACGCCGGAAGCGAATTGCAGGAAAGTGATCTGGAGCTGGTGAAGGGGAGAGGGTACTGGCCTCCACGTCACCGGGTTTCCGAAACCGGCCGACTTCACGCAGGACCGACAGCGGATGTTCTCCCGCGGAGAGGGAACCGGCAGCCAAGTTGCGAAGCAAATAAACTGAAAAAATAAACGATTTGTTGCAAATCCATGGGATATTAGTTAGTTTCAAAAAAAATCACCGGCAAAATTGAAAACGCAGTGTCCCCTCCACAATGGACACAGAAAGTCCATCTTTACCCGAGCCACTTTTATGTTGACGTCCTAGCATACATGGATAGGCAGTCGTAAGTAATCAGAGACAGGAAGATACCCTGAAATAGTTGGATTAAAATATTACAAGCGCCAGCACTTGCTTCGCCTCGCTGTGTTTTGGGCACATATCTGGACAACTTATTTAACAGTTTTTTTGTGGAAAAACCATACGTCTATCATTAATGAAAATATCGACGTTGGTATAATTATGTAATGAAAACACATACGTTATATCGTTACTCTGTCCTACCGTCTCTCGGTGACCGAGATTCTACATTTTTTATCAAGGCACTACAGTCCCTACATCCTCACCTCCGCCTCAAGGGACTACAGATCCTAAGTCCTGTCCCCAAAGGACACAGATCATACATCCCTCTCCTCTGCACTTCTCTCCATTGACCACAAACGCTGCATCCCACATCCCATTCTCTACAGACGACCACGCAAACTAAATCCTCATGCCCTTCTCTCTAAAGTCCTACCTGTTTTAATGCACATTCCCTACTCTCCGAGGAGTCGCCGATCCCCTTGCTTCAAGTGACTACTGACCCGTAATCCACCCCCACCCCTTCATCCCCAAGGAACCGCAGACGATTCATCCTCACGTCCCCCAATGTTCCACAGATGGTTCCCACGCCTCTCCAAGGTTCCCCAAATCATTCATCCCTTTCCCCTACCAAGGGACTGCGGACCTAAGGTCCTTTCAATCCAAGGTACCACAGAGCCTACATCCTCGCACCGCCTACTCCTCAAGGGACTAAACATTCTACATCCTCAGGGCCCTCCGCTCCAAAGGAGCACAGATCCTAAATTGTAAGTTATATAGTAGTATAACGATCAAAGATTTCTAAAAAAGTGCAGGGACATAAATTAAACTTTCTCCGGAACTATTGAATATTTTATGTAGACTTTAGACATAACTACAGTACCTGTGCTACGTGTGTGCAAAGTTGCATGAAATTCGGTCAAGAACAATTCTCACAAAAACGTACTCTAAAATTGATGAGAAAATTTGCTGTATTCTTAATATAAAGAAAACCACTGATATCACACAATCCTATTGTTTTGTAAACCCAAGTATACCTGGGGAAGACGACACAGAGCAGGTGGGAGTACCTAAAGAGGCCAGATGGCGATGTGCAATTTAGGGCGGCATTGGTGTAACTGAGTTCAGTTCTATTTTAAAAATTAACGATATCAGCCTAATGTAATGTAATTTTCCTTGTATTTGTGTTAACCTGGGGAAGTTGAGACGATCCCAGTCCACACGGGGGTCACATAAGACTGCGACTAGGTCCTCCTCACCATCCCATAGGTACTTGTTGGGGGGCTGCAAATTTAAAGAATAAAAAACATATTGAGTCCGTGTACAAAAATGTTACCGTTTGTAAAAAAACAGGACAATGAAACGTCAAGGCCTTAAGTATAATGAAACTTAATTGATCTTACGTAATAGGAGGCACCCTTTGACCAATCCGCAGGGGCTCCTGGGGCCTCCCCCTACTGATGTACGCCGTGTCTTCGCCTGGAAGTCTTGCACACCTTCCACGTCCAAGAGTAAAATCGAACTGTGTCACAAACTGATGGGCTACGTGGCAACTAATTGATGTATGCGTTGTACAATGGATGATGTACGGAGAGGGAGGATGGGAGGGGGCAAGAGGGTGAAGACGGCTAACCAATACGTCAACGTTAAACTCATCGAGTTAGAAATGATTTCCCACTTCCTCAAATGATAATTTTGGTGGCAACAGCGGGTGGTATTTTCTAGGGGGTCCAGCTCGTGACAATTCCTTGGGGAATACAGAATGAAACATGTATAGTAATAAGGAGAGTTGTCTTTAGCACTGGTGGACTTGTGTGTTGTGGATAAATTATAATGCCACAATTGACTATTTGAATATATGCAAATTATGAAACCGTTAAACCAACTTATCTCTATTTAGTATGTAAGGGTTTAAGGTACCTCGGTCCAACTCTGATGCTAACCATGATCAGTGGGAACCATGAATCCCCTATCAAAACCCACTTCCATAGCTGCTAGCACAAGCCTTGTCTCTTCTGCTTCTAATGTACTGAGTTGGTTCACCAAACGGAGGAGAACTGTTGCAATTACACGGACATGGGGACAAACCCCCTACATCAAATCACCCGTTGCAAACTATTTTGCATAGCAGAGGAGATGTACCCAAGACGACAGAGGTACATGGCTGTTGCTCTCTTTTTCCCCTCTCCTTTTTGCACACAATCAATCCCATCAATGCTAAACCTAGGTGACGTGGATAATAAAGAACGTGGCATCATTCGTCATGAAAGTTTAAATGCAGATTTTACACACGCATATCATTGCGAACTCAAAGACATTTTCCTGACTCTCTTTATTCTTTTCACCAAGACAGGTGGACAAGAAGATAACGCCGTTGTGAAGGATTGCTACCCAGGAGGGGTCCTCAAAATCCTCCTCGGGTCTGCACAGCCACCCCTGTTTTGTCCCTTGTAAGTGTTCGCCGTCCATCACTCTTGTCGTCACCAAAGGCTTCTGTGCATTGGTATAAGCCAGGAACCCAACTGTACCAGAAATCCAGTCAGATGCAATTTTTTCCGTTTAGACGGATTTTTAAAGCTAATTAAATTAAGGTAATTAATTATTTGGTATCGGTTATTAAAAATTTGACGTGGAGGAGATAAGGGTTATCATATCTTCTCTATGTTAAATCATTAACTTTATCTTACAAGGGAACCTCACGACTTGTAACTGTTTGCAACTGTTTCCTACAGTCCCTGAAGGGATCCATTCTCAGAAGTCAAGCGTAACTCACATATCCACAGTGCAACCCTAACAACATATGTCAAAAGCGAGAGAGTGCTCCCGTTACATGTGGTGAGGTTCCCTTGTAAGAATAATTGTGTCGTCCTATAAAACGAGTCTTATCATATCTGCTAATGTCGTATTCCTTTTCTTACACAAACTTAACACCAAGAAGACACCCTGTCTTCTCCATTTTAAATTTGTCCACTATACCTGTGTCCTAATCAACAATTTACATATTTTGCAGAACTTCATCACATACCACAATTCATTCATTATTGATCTCTGGAACGCTATGGCAAATAAATTGTGTTCCTGCCATCGTAGAGGTAAGCAACTCTAAAGTAACTAAGACAATTTCCAAATCTTTCCAAATTTCCAAATTGGAAATTTCCAAATTTCCAAATCTGTTGATGCCTTAACCCTTGTTACTTGTACCACCATTTTAATTCCTTCTTTTCTTAAGTAGCTTCCAGGGACCTTGTACGGTGGGCGTGGGTGATCATGGCATCTTCCCTCCGGATGGTACGTATACTGGCGTGTGGCACCTCGTTGGTGCGATTTTAGCCAGTTTCGCAGTCAATTTGGGCATGGATGGACCCATTATTCATCACAACGAATAGCGTTTCCTCGCATAGCACTTTTGACCAGGACATTTTTTAAATCACTTTCATTTTATAAATTACAACGTAAGGTCCACGTTTCTTCGTCATCAATAACTAGGAAGGAGTTACTAGTGTGTTGAAGATTGATCTGTTAGGTAATGGATAGTAAGCAGTCCATAACTGTATTAGTGGGGTACCATGGTATTGTGCACACTTGCTTTAATTTCTTGCTAGTTTTTGGTTACATCAACATCATCAGTTCAAACGGTGTCCATATTGGCTAGTTATTAGTTTCTGTCTCCCTATCAGCAGTTTGGCAATGGCATATTCTTTTTGCCGTAAAAGTACTGATTAAGCCAACAACCAGCGTAATTATTAACGTATAAATGTGAAGACAACGGGTAATTTTGATGTATGGCATAGTCCGACAAAGGGTTCGCGAGTAACACCCGGGCACAGCGTGTAAATATGTATAGGTTAACATTTCCATAGGTCATGTCACCCGCCTCTACAAAAGAAATAATCATTCGAAAACAGTTTCATCGTCATGCTGAACTCCCAGTGTTCCATTTGAAAACAAAATCATTTGCGGCATCCGTCGGCTCAGGCTGAGGCAAACCTTGATCATCGTTACGTATTGAGAAACCAAGAGGGAGGATGTTAAAAGATCGTTTCTCAATACTAACATTTGTATTCAACTAGTTTTGAAAATTTAGAAAGCCTTTATCCATAAGCTGACGAGTAGATAAGATACATATAAAGGATTTGGCAGCGATGGTATTAGTTGGCAAAGATATCTAATATAGGGTAACTTCGTTACAATTCTTACCAGTGATGGTACATCAGTCAAGGATGTCTCTGTTATCCATTAATTGTTAGTACTTGAATACTTTATAAGTGAAATGAAAAGTGAAAGTGAAAGTCGCGATGGCGAACGTATCCCCAAATTGTAGTGGGTCTTTTGTGGGGTTGTACTCTCGGTATCTCAGGATTTTTGATGTATCATCCACTAGTATCAGATTTGTAAGGTAGACACCTGTCTCAACCAAACCTCTGTTTTTCGGTATGCCAGGCCTCCTGAGCTGAGCAGCTCTCTTTCTGGAGGAACCATTACTGACAACTGACAACACATTATTGTGAGGGTAACCACAGTGACCCTTTGCGTCGCAAGTGTCTACACAGTCCTTCGGGCAAATCAGTTACACCAACTTTAACTTTCTAGAGGTTTTAGAATTTTGATCGGGTTATCAGCAATGGTCTCTATTGCTTTCCGACTTCCATTTTGCCAGCTTCATTAAACCTTATATGGATTCGATTATAATATGATGTATTCCCAAATTCTAGGCCGTGAAACAGGGCAACTGCATTAGGCGTGCTCAAATGTTTGGGGCATGCCAGTTAATTTATGTGTGAATTTGCTAGTCTTAATAGACTTTTGCTATAGCTATTTCTTAAAAGCGTCACAGTGGTCTCATACCATACCATTAGGTTAGAGATTGGGTGATTTGAGTTTATAAAATGGCATTAAAATCGTATTAACTGGTATTGTTGGGTTCTTCAAAAACACCTGTTTGACTCTAATCTGTCCATTCGACAATTTTTTACCAATCCTGGTTAAGCTAGTCAAAGGAAATTTGTGCAAATTGCCTTTGTTGGAATAGCTAATGTCAAGAGATAAAAGTAAGTGCTGGTAACCAATTAATGTTAAAGTAACCGTGTGCACTTCGTTCTTTGTATATAATATATATAATTTAGCAATACAAAAAATAAACACCCTTAAAATAAATAAAAATTGTGGTGTCTGCTTTTTTTACGTACAATATCAGTTTTATGATGCTGCTTAAAACTGTCATTATCCCCTCATGTTTCCGTGGCAAGTGACCAAAAAATGATTTGATTTTTGGGACTCAGTCTGTTTGATGCATGGAAAGAGTTTACGTGACGACGTAAAAATTAAAACGTAAAATTTCGTTTGAACAAAAAAGCAACCACGGCTAATCCCGTCAGACATGTCGACAAAGTCTAGGTTCAGGACATGGGTCAGGTCACTAGATAAAATATCACGTCAAAACTCAGTGATGCACTATATCCATACTGCTATTGATGTTTACTCTAAATTCGGTTATGCAATTCCCTTAAAAACTAAATCAACTATAAACTTTTTAAATCGCTTTAAGTCAATGTTTGACATATACAGCCAAAATGCCGTCAAACAGACGATGGTAAAATTTTTTTTAATACAACGGTAGACAATTTATTGAAATGGAAAACAGTAAACATTATAGTAATCAAAATGAATTTAAAAGTTGTGTTGTGGAACGATTTAACAGAACAATTCTTATGCGTTTGAGTGAAATAATGTATGAACGTAAAACAAAACGTTATGTTGACGTTCTTCCTCTTGTTGTTCATTCATATAATAACTCTTTCCAAGTATACAACGAGCACCAAACGAAGTAAATATTGATAACAAAATGAATGTTTTTCAATTATATGGTAAATTGAAAAATATTAATGAAACTAGTAAAGCTGTTTTTAATCTTGGCGATTTTGTTAGGATAAAAATTCAGAAGTCACTGTTTGAAAAAGGGTATCGTCCAACGTTTTGTCATGAAATATACAGAATTAAAGAGACTGAATAGTATTCCTATTATTTATAAAATTACAACTACTGAAACAAGTGAGTCAGAAATTAAAGGCGTTTTCTGTGAACAAGAGCTGACGCCTCGAATTGTATTATAAGTGATAGTCTAGAGAGACAAAAGCTTTAGTCGGTGTCATGAACTCAGATGGTATATACAATCAAACAGTGGAACAGGTCTTATTTTGTCGTGAAACAATATCAAAGCCATTACAATTATGATTGGTTTTTCACCCATGATTGTATCAGTGTTATTACTGTTTTCATCAGTTCACTCCGAAAACCCACTAAGACTTCAACAAAAATGTCTTGATTGCATCCGCAACGAAACAATTTTTTACCGTGGTGTTTTTTAAACACAACAATAGAATCTGAATGCATTTGGTCATCTACTCAACTTATACCAACCGGGATTATACTTAGTTATGCCTGTAATGAAGATGATTGTCTAAAAATCAGTAAAACGGTTGGATATAAACAATATCCAGAATGTACAATCCTTCACCCTCTTTCAACGTTAAATGGTAAGACAAAATACATTACAATACATAACAATATATACATCTCGTGCATTATTAATTTGAAATCTTTTTCAGATAGAGACGAACAGCTAATAAGTCAAAAGCTGGTCTAAACTGTGGAACAGAACCCCTAGAAAGATAATAAAGAAAAAATATTTTTGTTAATTTCTAATTTATTAAAATGAAATTAATATCAGTGAAATTAAAAATAAATGTATCCTTGAATCATTGTTTCAATATGAATATGAAATAAGTACTTTTACCCAGCGAATTCCCTCCTTCCCCTTTTTCAAAGCCATCAATAATTAAGGATGCAATCTATGGGGCTTCCAATCCAGGAAATTTGAAGCGCAAATTTCCACATTATATATGACGATGGCTTCCCCTGTAAGGAAAATGTGTACCTCCAACAATCGTATCAATATCTTTGGCATGCATTGCAAGTGAAATTTAGCGTCTTGGAAACATGCTTAAGGAAACAAATCAAATTAGTAACAACGCAATTGATGAAGGCTTTGCTGGCTGAACATAAATGGACAATGAGATTGCAATGATTTGTATTTGAAAGATCACAATAGACAATAGTTCATTCAAATGCCTTTCATAAAATGAAATTGTAGTTCAGTCCATTGGACCTTCCAAACTTGTTAACTGCTCGAAGGAAAAGCTCGTGACAAGTTGATCCAGTTTTTAGTCCCGAAAAAGTATCGCGGATACGGCCGGGTGGAGAAGGTGAGTCACAAATCTGTTTGCCCCATATCTACAATTATACACATTTCATTAAGCGAAGTAGTTAAATCATCCGTGGAAAAATGATAGGAATTTGTGAATTCAAAATTGATTTTAAAAAATCCAGAACTTTTGTCGCAGGCTATTTGAGGTAGGACTTACAGTCTTCAATTTAATGGTGGTGTTGTGGATCAATTGTTTTTGAGATAATGAGGTATCGTAAATGGATTAGCATTGATATAAAGTCAAAAATAGCTCTATTTCCATCTCATAAAGCTTTGTCCATATATTGACACTTTCAACGAAGCATATTTGCACTTTTTAGACCCACTCTTTTTCTGTAAACGGTCTGTTCGTTACTCACCATGAATTCCAAAAGTTGTCAACGTCCTTAGTAACTACTTCTGTCATCTTTAATGCCCTGCGTCGGTATCCTTCTGTCTTCGAAATTTCCAATTTAGCAACAAATTTGTTTTATTGATATACGTACATGACAGGTACCCAATTATTATGTTCTGCACAATAGAGTAAAACAATTGTTCATATTGAGAATTGTTCTCCGTTGGGCCTTTAAATTAATTTTTTAATGCAGCCACCACCACGTATCATACTAACATTTTCAACGCAAAGAGTAAACATGATCAATGTACCCTGATTAAATCCATGCAAAGCTTGTAGATGATAGCAAATGCGTAAAAATAGTGATATCGAGGTTGTATCAGCGTTTTCCTCGAGTGATTACTCCGGTGATTAATGTTGCGGGAAAATGTATTCATGCCCACTCATAAGTTCTGTCATTGATCCCCGTAGAGTATGATAGTTCGGACTGATGTCTCTGAAATCAGGCTGCATATAGTCTCTTGTTAGAACGCAACGGTCGTCAATCACACAAGACATTTCATCATGTTCTCACTTAACAATTGTGCGGGACCGTTATTGTTATTAAGGTGGTTACCTTTATGCGTTCACTCAGAATTGTCATGCAGCTGTAATGTCCGTTAGTCCCGTCG
>JAQGCL010000478.1:0-13826 GCA_034699605.1 Isotomiella paraminor | reverse complement strand
GAATGAGCAAATTAGGTTACATTCTGTTCAGGAGAAGCGACGTTGACGGATCACTTTATTTGACGGTTGACAAGTAGAACAAACCCAAACCGTAAATTGTCCTGGCCTTTTTCAATATTTTCGAAGTAATGTCGCTATTAAAGTTATGTTGCATTACGCTAAGTTACTTACTGATACTTCTTTGCCGATAAGGCAGAACAATACTTATATAAATTTAATCATTCGCCAACAATTTGTTGGTTAAGTTGTGATTAGATAAACCACTCAATTCACCACTACGTTTAGAGTGATGTCACTCCATTGCTCATTGTCCTGTCTGGTTCGTTCCAGAGTATTGCTACTGGACTTGTTGGTTTCTGCAGTTACTGCATGAACGTAAAGGGCAGTGATGAACACTGATACTAAAATGTCTGCAGCGAGAGACAGAGAAATAGATATGAAAGTACCAGGTAACATATCTGCCACCATTTTTTCAAAATTGTCATTCACGTTTTCATAGTTGACAACAGGAACAGTTTACACAAAGTGGCTGCTCTCCTCGCTCGGAACGTTGCTTTTGAGATGGACTTTCCACATTTCATTACATCCCTGAAATTGCAAGCTACTGATGAAATGGACCTACAAAATCTGTGTGGAAAGGCCTCTCCTACAATTTACGGTGCACTTAACGTTGCTCTAAATTTATGGTTTGAGAGGAATGGCTCAGAGGCTACCTTTGTAAAGCTTCTGCACATACTCCAAGACCTTAATATGATGTCTACAGAAGAAATTTTGAGGGACTATTTCCGTAAAACTCGACAGTCTGATATCCCACTATCCATGAGTGATGTCATCCTCTGCACAGAAGAGATGGATAAATGTAAAGATTTGATGTGATCCTGATAGTTGTATTTATGTACCACAATTGTATACCGGTATTGACGCCTTCGTAATTTTTCAGTTTCATTTGATCGGAAGGAAATCAGTACTCTAACAGGGATTCTCATCAATGACTCACCAATCAATAGGGAGTTCCTCAGGTTTGTATCTGCTCTAGGCCTTCCAACAGCAGATGAATGCAGGATTGAAAGAGAGTTTGAAAGGGCATATAAATCAGGGCCACCATTTTATGATGCCGTCAAGAAGTGTTTAGAAACATGGACTGGTCGACGTGGCAGTGAGGCAACGTTTGAAGTTTTGGTACAAGCGTTGAGGAGCAATGGATTGATTGGGACTGCAGAAGATGTCCAGGAGTATTTTGATCAGTGCATTTATTGTCCCTTACTTGAATAAAACTGATACCAATGGGTAATTTATTCAAACGTTTTGAGGCGCTGTATTAATACATGAGTCAGACAACGGATTGCATATGTCAGTTGAATTTTTGGTTTATGCTTATTTGTTTTTCATTATCATGAGATATCATGAGATGAGATAAGAAAAACCAAACGTCCTGCGCAACGGACGATACTGGCCATTTCCTACACTGAACCGCCGTAGCCCCGTTCATTACCTATCCAACACATTTTGTTGAGCATACGTTCATTCGTCGTGTTTCCTGTTGGACTAGACAAACGCAGTCAAGGAACAATGGGGGACATGGATAAAGCCGTGATTGACAAAGTTGACGGTTTACAAAGTTACCAAGACGACGACAAGAAGTTTGCAATTTCCGGTACCAAAGTATCATAATTTGCTGTTAACACATCGGTTCTAAACTTTGTAATCAATTCGCAGTTGAACAGAATTCCCTACATGACATCGCGACTCTCCTTCAAGACGACGTTGCATGTTTCGATAAATTTATGGCCCTGGTCAATGGGCTAAACATCCCTCCTTCCGAAAGATTTGTGATACAAAAACGGTTCAATGGATCACCACCAGCCTATAACGCAGCTCACAAGCTTCTCGAAACTTGGATATCTATGTCGGACATGGATAACGTTACGTACAAAGACATGTTGGACGCCCTTGGAAAACAGAAGCTCCAACTTGCAATTCAAGGGGTTACGGAATTGTTGGAAAAGAAGTATGGCAAAGTGGAAAAGCCAAAGCCAGGTACTTTTATGCCAATTATTCCCACAAATCAAATCACAATGTTTCCATTTTAGTGCAACAGGAGGATGCCCACGAAATTGCACTAATTCTTTCCCGCGACCTTCGTTTTCAGGCTACATTTATTAAACTAATGAAGGGCTTCCACCTGGGACCTTCTGAGGAGGCAATGATACAGCAAGAGTTTGATGGAAAGGAGTTTTCTGCTCCTTTCTACAACTTAGTCAGCGAGGTCCTGGAAACGTGGTTTTCTACAACAGAGGACCGTTCCTGGAAATCATTGTTTGGTACGCTCAACAAAGCAGGTATACACTTAGGGGAAGCTACGTTGAAAACATATTTTATTACTAAGGTTGTGAAAAAGGTAGATAAATAGGACGATGGTATTCGATATTTCTCTTAACGTTCGATGCTTAATCTTTGTGGTTTTCAAAGTGACGTATGAATAAAAACTAACATAATATGACTGATGCTGATATCGTTTATTGACCGCCGATAAGACATGGAGATGAACTCACCAACGTTTCATGATTCAACAAACACGACGACGGGTTATGATTAGATGGACCATATTATACGACAGTTGCAACATCATACCTTGCAACTAACAATTGAAAGAAGACTGGACGTTGATGAACTTTGAAACATAAGACTATGCTGTAAGAAATACAAAGTCACAAACGAAATGTGCTACAAATTGTATTGCAATCTAATTAATACGGTTTGGTAGTTACACCAAGACGAACAAACAAACACTTTTCTCTTATCCTGAGTCATATTGCAGATGACAGCAAGAAGGTTGTCAGCATGGTTCAATAGAAACTTCCTCACTACCCTCTCCTCCAAGCCATCCCCTTATAGTCACGTTCGAAAGCCCGTTTTGAACCAGAAACTGCCTCAACCTCCGGTCAACGTCGTCATCTTCTGTTCGTTTCATTATCTGAGACAGATTCAAGACACAATTGAAACCCAAGAGTCATTGTATTGGATTTCCACAGTTACTTTTATGTACTCACCAAAACATTTCTGAATACGACTTCCTCCACTTCCTTCATGCATAGGAGCATGGAAAGGAACCTGTCATAGGACATTTCGTTGGATCCAAATCGAAGCATGTAATTGCGCGTCCCACGCATTCGTAACTTTGTAAGACCTACGAAGGAACCAAAGAAATTGGAAACCAAGTTATTTGTATGTATACAAAAAATCCATTCAAAGTGTTTTTGGACTATCGCACCACTTGTGAAGAAATCTGGGCCCAAGGCACTAAGGACCTGTTCCAAATGTAAAAGGGAGAATTGATGCATTTCCCCAAACACGACGTCCAACTCCCTCAGTGTCCCAGTCCAAAGGGAGAGTTTGGAGAAGGCATCTACGATCCCAGGATCGATATCTGCCCAAGGATCCTGAAAGTTACCAAGGTCAAAGTGAAGGAATAAAGACGAGGAAATACAAAGTGGAGTTGAGTCAGTGCGGATGCATGCTGCAGTTCCTGGAGGAATACGCCAAGGCGGAGTCTCTTCACGGCTGTTAGTTCGGTGTTTGTTGACACGAGGTAATCCAAGGTACCGAAAAAGCTTGAAGCTGGTTCCCCCGCCGTGATGATGGGAAGCGTCAATACTTCCAGTCGTTGGAGGAAAGTGTTTTCGCAAATGGTATGAATGAGACGGCCAAAGTCACCGGTATTGGAGGAGATGTGCAGCTCCCTTAGGGTTGGAAAGCTGTGGTTGGATCCCTGCGAAAAGTGGTTACAAAGTTCCTGGACCCCTGGAAACATTGCTTTGAACGTGAAAAACATACCATTAAAGATGCTACGAAAAAATCACCGGGGGATTTCAGGCTCCTTAAATTTGGTAGTCCAAGCAACAGTCCTTTAAGTAAGGCTTTGCAACTCAGGGGTAAGTTGACCCACCTTCCTCCTAACAGTTCCAAGGCGACGAGATGTATGACTGGACCAACGCTGACCGGCAGAAGTTCTTCTTCGTCTTGTCCATACGTTACCCCACTGCTTGAACTGATGTTCAGGCCCAGATGGGTCAATCCAGGGAAAGAGGTTTCAATTGTTTGAATGATGGGATGCAAATGGAGAAAGTGGACTTGAAGATCCAGGAACCGAAGGCCTGCCAGTTGTGCTCGCCACGAATCGTTTTCCTTAATTTAATCAGTGTACAAATTGAACTGAACAAAATAGTTGTTGTCGATCAATTGTTGTCTTACCTGCAAAACCCCAACAAAAACATCCCCCACAGTTTTCAATCTCCGCAAATTTGGAACCCCAGAGAACAGCCCCATGAGCCCGTTTGTGCAAGACATCGGTAAATTTCCCCAATGTCCAGAAATGTGTAGTGACTCCAAATTTACGTAGGAACCGATGGTAAAAGTAGCCCCCTGGTCAACCCGAGGAACCAAACTGTCCCTCGATTCATGGATCTCCAGGTGCAGAGAGGTCAACTCAAGACAAGACTCTCCAATGGCTTCAAGGATTGGGAGCAAATGTGAGTGTTTCACATTCACAAGGTTCATCTGTCGAACATCTTCCCCATGAAGTTGGCAAATCTTCAACAGGGTTCTTACGGACGTCTCATCAGTAACCACTCTTTCCGCATCCCACCAAATCGGGTGTGAGGTAAAGGACGCTTTGAGCCGGGTGCAGAGTTTTGGGTGGAGGTGGTCTACCCGTGACACCATTTCTTCTACATCCAACACGCACTTCGCCATTTTGACAATGTCCAGTGTGGGGGGACGAACCTTTAGAGCTCCGTTGTTGAAGTCGTCTGAGACAAGACGGAGGTTGTAAAGGGAGGTTGGGGATGAAGAAGGGTCTTGACAGAATGACAGGATTTTCTCCATGACCTACAAAAGATTCGAGATTTGTACCCATCTGGAGACTTTGACAGACTGCAGTTTGACTATAGACATTTTGTAATCTTCTGTATGTATTAGTTTTTCTTACCAAGTGGTTGCTGAATGTTGTGGTATAGATGTTGTGTTCATCAGTCGGATCCAGGCTTGACATCCTGCTGTCTATTTCCTCTACGGGTCCAGTACTATAGTCACCCTTCATCTGCTTCCTAAACAAAATACAGGCAGAATATAAATATCCATTTGTATAGACAGTATCTTGTCCAATTTACGTTTTTGGACAATGTCCTATGTTTTGATAGAAATTGGTATAGAATTGATACGACCATACAGGAACAACTATATTATGCTGCCTGAACAACGCAGCGCTTTGTATACGAGTCAGCCGGGTTTTGTTTACATCAGTTGAAGACCTCAATTGAAGTAAAAAAACGAGTGTGTGTTCTCGTTCTGTGTCGATTTTTGGGGAGGATATCATACTCGACATATCCCACCAATGCTTTAAGCATAGTCACATTCGCTTGGCTTTCTCAATGTTGCTGCAGCATGAAATTTGATTTCATATGCATATCAATTTATGTCTTAAAATACAGTAGTGTGTAGCATACACATAATCAACCAGTCCAACTGCCTCTTGATCGGCAAAAAATAGCAAATTTTCAGACACGCAATGTGAAATTGGGATCTTGGACATGAATTTCAAATTTAAGAAAGAAATAGACAATTCAACTGTTGATTGACCATCGAATTGTTTTAATGAGAATGAGTTCAAACCAAACCTATTTATTTAGTAATTACTAAATAAATAGCTTTGGTTGGAACTTAATACTTTGGTTTTATTAATACAAACAATTCCTACGACGTATAGTTTTACTTTGGTATATCGTATTTGTAACCATCAAATTCTTAAAAACTGTTTACGGAGTAAAGAAGATGTTTGTTTTGGCAACATTTGTAGTTCTCCTAGTTGTTCAAACGGATCTTTGCCTTGGTAATGACGCTGATGGAAAAAATTGGACATTGTCCGAATTTCTATCGGGCCTCCCAGACACACAAATCCTTCTCACGCAAATGGAGACTTTCGAAGATTTTGAGACGAGTTTTCCAATTGAAACATTTCGGGGGCATGGAGGAGTTGGGTCGACCGTTGTAGATCGCAGTGTCATTCTTGCATTAATTCTAGGGGTGCATATAGGAGGTACCAATTTGACATCGGTCACAGTTCCGAAGTTTTCCCCGCTTACAAACCTAAGACGAGGACAAATGTCACTTCGGCTCTCCATTATATACGTTCCCGGAAATAAGGATATAGATGCCCTGGAGTCCATCTTTGAGAGACAAAAGTGGATGCTGCAGGTGTCCACTGTATCAAAACTTTTCTCAAAGGGTAAGCTTCAGACTGCTGTTGTTGAAGAACTTTGGGAGGGATCCCCCACTCCAAGGGCTTGTGTGACTGTATCATACACCAACTCTAAGTTCCTAGCTGGAATGCAGCCGTCTGCAATGGGTATGTCATTCTCCCCATTCTTCAGACCCAACATATGGATTTACATCCGAATAGGAGAAGGAAGCAGTTCTCCAATTTCACACGTTTGGCAAATGGCGGAACTGGAGTATGCAGCACGTGTAACAAATGTGGGTCTATTTTACAATCCGTCATCCCAACATCTCCTTCGTGTTATTGAACAAAAAAACACACAACCGTACTTGGTCGTGAACAAGGTTGACCAATGCAATGCGGAAATCATGCAAAGATCGTCATCCTGGATTTGTAAAGTGACAAACACGCTTTGTTCGATGGGTGTTCTCGGCCGGAATAAAAGTTCCTCCACCCGTTGCTGGAAATGGTCCGGAGAAATGGACCAACATGCTCTAATCGGTCACAGCAGACGGCTAGGAGTACAAATTCCAACTAACATATCTCCTAATTTGCGGGTCCTGTGGTACGAACCTCTAGCCTTGGCCGTCATGACATGTACGTATGTCAACAATCAGTCAAATGCAATACAGTATACAATGTACACAGAACCATTGGATTGGAACGTTTGGCTGGCAACACTCCTGACAGGGTTGATTATAGCTGCGCTCATATTGTTCCATCCTATTGTTCAAATGCACCCATCATGTTCAACCGAAGAGGGGAAAATACGGAAATGGAAAGTATGCCAGACATGTTTATACTTAGTGTCTTCACTGTTTGAGCAAGTAGGGGTACCCATGGGGACAGTGCGCTCCAATTTGAAACCCGTCGTAGCCACATGGCTCTTCGTTTCGCTCCTTTTATGCAATGGCTACAGGAGTTTGGTTACAACAAAACTCCTTGTCCCAGGACCACCAAAGTTACCAGGCTCTGAATCCCAACTTGCTTCATCAGGACTTGACTTCCACGTACATGTGAACTCGGTTGCAGAGAAAAGACTTAGCACCCTCTTTGTGGAATTGTGGTCAAAACTTTTAATGAAAAACCTAGATCTGAGGCAAGAGATATTTCGATACCAGTCAAGCAACGGTGGTGGGGGTGACATGATTGCCAAATACCGGAACGCCTACCGACGCAAGAGGTGTATGTATTCTAGGGGTAAGAAGTTGAAGAACGGGACTGTCAAGGAACATCCGCCGCACCAAATACTCACAGGAGGTTTACCTGGAATCCTTGTCCTGAACTGCAGCAGTATTGTGGCCAAGTTGGAAAACGGGACGGACAACAGCAATCAGCTAATCGAAGGAGAGCTCAAAAACATGTTTTCGTCTCCACTTTTTGAATTCATTGACAACTCGTTAAAGGTCACCCCAGATGAAGCCGTGTTACGTCTTTCAAAATGCAACGGAACGGCGCTACTAATTGAGCAGGAAGAAGTCGTCAGGTATCGGGCTCTTGTTTCAGGACATCGATCCCACCTGACAAGGATCCCATATGTAATTAACGACCAGAACCAAGAAGGTGGGTATACAATAGGGAACGACACGTACTATACGTTCGTCACGGCAGATGCCCTGGGCCGAATGACACGAGGGCTGAGACGTACGTTCGACAGTGGTTTATTCCACCATTGGCGAAGTGGGGAACTCCTGTTGTCTAAGGGGCTCCAAGTGGGTGAAATGGAGATGCGGTTGGAATCTGTCGGGCTCCAATCGAATGCGGCATCCGTATTCATTATATTTTTTATTTGCCACGGCGTTTTGTGTCACGGTATTTATCACGGTCTGGGTCAAGAACATCCTCTACCAAAGAGGAATTAACAAAATGGTTTTATGCCCCACGTGCGTGCATTAGTACATTGGCCGTTGTTGGGTGTAAGAACAAATTGGTTTTTCTGAAGTGAGACACAGATTCATCTACATGTAATACACCTTAGGGGCCCGTTGTATGTTTTGTAACCATGTTTATTAACTTGTGGCATTAACTTGTGTTAATGTAGTTTTGTATAGCATATTTTGGGTGGGATGGCGGGCTGGTATCGACTTCTCAGCCAAACTTGGTCATATAAATAGCAATGCACTTGCTTTTCTCGTTCTTGCAGAACTTTGTGGCCTCCTCAACGCCCCTTGTCCCGGTCTCCTTCTCTAAAGTGAAGTAAGGTAGTCGTTTAAGTTGAAAACAAAATCCAAATTTATGTCCAAGTATGTCATACATCTTACCAATACAGGGCGTGAAGGCTGGGGTGCATGGATCCTCGGCTTTCCAAAAAGGAGGACGGTCAGAATCTAACAATAATTCATGGACCAATGAACTTGACCTTACCCATAATCTCCGTCACCAAAAGGACGAGCATTAGTACAAATAAGATTGCCTTCATATTTTGGGGGATCAAGAGTGTGGGACTTACGGTATGATGTGATGTGGAAAAGGGTAAAGAATGTGGTGGAAGGTTCACCGTAAAGATTCTTTCAAATTATAACTCACAACGGAGCCATCAATAATTGTGGTATGCAATGACAATGGACACAGGCACATATTAAATTTATGATTATTTTCCAATGTCATGAACGAAAGCTTTTGGCATCGGCAGTTTACTTGATGTCCGTTATTTCTTTTCTTTGACACCCAAAGGGGTTCATTTCTCAATTATTTGAAAATCAACAATGGCAACCTTCTTTACAAATTTCTTACATATTCAACCCTTCAGTAATGGACGAGTAGCGCGACTAATGACGAGTTGGCTGATCTCTGACATGTCTGTCGTACCACTGCCACTGGGTTCAAGTCCATCATCACGCCAAGTTTATCTAGAATGTCTTCGTCAATCGCAACTGACAGATCCAGTTGACTCCTCCATGTGGGCTCGTTTAATCTTAGAATCAGTGGTGGCTACGCATCGAAACATTTGTATAAGCCTAGACCTACACCCTAATTAAACTAATTGTTATACGAACAGCATACTACTGTCCATCATCAAACATCTAATGTAAATCTTTCCAAATACGAGGCTATCTGTTTCCATAGTGAATGAATACCCCTATACATTTCCTCGTGTCACAAAAATTGTCAAAATTCCATGGCCTCACATTTTAGATGATGAGGAACGTACAATGCTAATCGAATTGCACGTAATCCTCCGATTCACTTTGGAAGATCACACAACTTTTACACCGGTCCCTTTAATGCCCATGTGTGTCAGTTTGCAAAGTTATAGGATTTTAGAGAGCAGCAATTTATTCAAGCCACCAAGTGTGTATCAGAAACAGAAGCGAACAAGTTAACTACACAAGTCACAGTCATATTAACTACCATGATTTAATGTGGTGGAACTTTTTAATTCCATAATGCACACCTTTCATAAGAACTATAGTAGATTAAACTAAGTTAAATGACTTTTTTTTAGATTTAGCTTTTCTCCTTTCTTATTTGTGGGTCATGACATTCCTTTGGAGATGATGTGGATTCAGGAAGCATTTGAAGCAGACAGCACACTTCGTGGAAGACAGCCCTTTGTGGGTCACCCTCTCATGATCTATCATTTCCGCATGGGTGGGAAACACTTGTTCACATTCCCTGCATCCAGCCCCTTCTGGAAGGCAGAAAGTCCCATGCTTCTCCAATGCTGTCCTGGTCTTCATATCCTTTCCACAGAATTGACATTGGAAAGGCATGGGATCCCTATGAGCCTTGGAAGAATGCCTAATATAACCGTCCTTCGATCCGTAGGAAGTCTGGCAGATGGAGCAGACATATCGGACTTCTGTGGGGTCACTTGGGTTCGGGTGGACGTGAGCTTCAAAAATCTCCCTCTTCAAGAACACAGCGTTGCAAATGTGACAGGTCAACTGGGGCTGGGACAAAGGGAGGATTGCGTCGACATGATGGACCGTCTTCATGTGTCCTTTAAGCTGGTATTTGTCTGGGAAGGTCTTCCCACATTCAGGACACTCTGAAGGGGTCGTGGCGAGGACCACCTTTGTCGTTTCTCGATGTACCCACTTCCAATGCTTTCGAATAGATTTTGCATTGACGAACATCTTCCCACACACGGGACATTGGTGGTCACCTCTGCCCCTGATTCTGCTGTTGTCACAGGACCGGGAGATGTGTCTGACATAAGGAGTGACATCAGCAAATTCCTTTCTACATCTGCCACAACGATAGGGTTTCTCTAGTGTGTGGGATCTTATGTGGAGTTGGAAGCTGGCAGACTCCTTGAAGACTTTGGAACAGAAGTAGCAAGAGGAGAGACCCCTGTGGCGTTTCACACCGTGGTCGATATACTGAGCCTTGGTGTCGAAGGTCTTGTCAGTGCAGAGGGAACAAGTGTACAGGACTTGACTTGGATCATTTGGAACAGGGTGACTGTGGGCGTTGTAGACATCCTGGCTCAGGAAGGTCCGGTTGCAAGTGGGACAGACCTGGTGTTCTGAGGGGGCTAGGGAAGCAGCATGAGCGGACCTCATGTGACGGAGGAGATGTGCCCTTTTGCTGTAGTCTTTGTCACAGTGGGGGCAATTGACCCTCGACCTTGGGATGGCTGTCCTTCTGCTTCTCTTCTTCTGTTTACGTTTGATTGAAGGAAGATTGTCTTCACAAATTGAATCCACTTGAGATGAACTGTTTGATGATGAGAAATAAAAAAGAAATAGTTGCATAAATAACTTACAATTATTTCTTACTTATCATGTGACGATAGTGATGGTACTGGTGATATACACCAAGGGGTTTCCTCGTCGTCAGATTGAGACACCAAATCATCATTCCCTTCTTCCTCATGTCCAGGTAAATAAGGCGAAGTCGTCGTCGTCTTCATGGTGGTATCCTCATCATATAGGACCTCCACTTTTACTTTTCCAATAAATGAGTCTAGTTGTCAAAAAAGACGTATGTTCAAGTAGGTACCCTTCTTCCTTGAACTTGACTTACCACCCAAGTCTTCCTGGTACCTTTCCTCTTCTTCCTCCTTCTCCTTTTTGTAGACTCTGGACGATGAGTCACTCTCGTCTTTCTCTTCTTCTTTCCCACCATCCCCTCCTGCATAAGATAATCATGGATTTAACGACTTAAGACATTCTTAAGTCAAGTAAACAAAGATGAATGAATCCACCATCAGACCTGAGGAGGAGAAGGACTGTCTCTGTCTCTGTAGTTTCAAAACTGCCTGAATCCTAGCTTTGATGTCATCCACTTCCTCCTGGAGTTTGAGCAGCCTGGTCACCATGGGAAGACAGACACTACAAAATACAAAATCCTCCTTTCCTTCATCCTCCCTTCTTGACCCTTCCAAAAATAAGGACTCCAAGAAATGACAAGGGTCCTCCTTCTTATTGCCAAATGACAGTTGAGTGTTGGTGGGATGAGAGTGGGTACAGATAAGGCAGGCTGATAATGATGATGATATCCTCTTTGTCCTATAAAAGATTCAAAAAATTGTTATGAGGATTTATAAATTATTGACGAGAGAAGGAAAACTTTATAGACATTTTAAAGTAGTTTAAACACCTTGTCTTTGTCGTTGTGTAGGAAACACTATTAAAAGTTGACGACGACGGGGACTCAGAAATGAGTTGACGAAATCTTTGGACACTTCTCGCTGATGAGGGATGTGATGATGAAGGGAACTCCATTGTAAATAATTAATAAATTATGCACACTTCATGTTTTTTTGGTTCAAAGAAATTAATTTTTGTCAAAACAAAACAAGACCAGCTGGGTTTTTTGTTTGGATTCCAAATCATCATTCATGATAGATAACTGACCAAAACCAAAGAACTCTGTCCGTTCTCTCCTCACTCTTCTTTCTGCATACCCAAGTTGGAGTCGTACAAAACTATTAAATGGTTTTTCATTAATAAATGGTAAACCGTTTTTCACATTATCTTTAATATTAAATGGTATTTAATAATGGTACTTTTAGTGAATTTCCCTATAGTTCTTGTTTTTCTGTAAATTAAATTTAGTCACTTCAATCAGTTACTTTAATCAAGTTTCAAGGCCGGCATATGCGTGAGAGAGTGCATAAATTTAGATAAAACAGAACATTTAGAAGAATATAAATCTGTAAAAATTTAAGAAATACAAATTTCAGTTTCCAAGATTCCAAGACCAAACACAATAATACAAGTTGCGAGTACACATGCAGGGCGGCAGCCCCTCTCTGCTAGTACCCAGCTGGAATGGAAGAATTTTTGAGAAAAGAGAAAAATAAAAGTTTTAGTAAAATTTATAAATTATTTAATTCCTGTCAAATAAAAGAATGGAGTTCCATTCATTACCTCCCTTATCACCGAGTGTCCAAGGATTTCGTCAACTCATTTCCGAGTCCTCGTCGTCGTCAACTTTGAATACAAATAATGTCGCCTACACAACGACAAAGACAAGGTTCGTAACACTTTTAATTTTCTATAAAGTTTTCCTGCCCTCGTCAATTTATAAATCCTTATAACAATCTTTTTTAGGACAAAGAGGATATCATCATCATCATCCTGCCTTATCTGTACTCACTCTCATCCCACCAACACTGCACTGTCATTTGACAAGAAGAAGGAGGATCCTAGTCATTTCTTGGCATCCTTATTTTTGGAAGGGTCAAGAAGGAACAATGAAGGAAAGGAGGACTTTGTATTTTGCAGTGTCTGTCTTCCCACGGTGACCAGGCTCCTGTCACTCCAGGAGGAAGTGGATGACATCAAAGCTAGGATTCAGGCAGTTTTGAAACTACAAAGACAGTCCTTCTCCACAGGTCTGATGGTGTATTCATTTCATTCGCCTTGACTTAAAAAATGTCTTATGAATTGTCTTATCCAGGAGAAGAGACAAGGAAAGAAGACGACGAGGGTAAGTCGACTGAGGACAATAATAATAAAGAAGTTGATTTTGAGAGTCATCAAAATTTGCATTCAGTGTCTCAAGTGGGGAGGAGGGAAGGGAACCACGAATCCTGTGCCCTGGAGAAAGACGACATGGACTCGTCACTCATAGCCTGCAAGCAGGAGGAGGAAGAGGAAATGTATCAGGAAGAATTGGGTGAGCCAAGTTTTATATGTTGGAAGGGAGAAAAATGTACAAAGGATACTTAAGCATCTTTTTTCACATAACTAGACTCATTTATTGGAAAAGTGCAGGTCCTATATGATGATGAGAATACGACGACCTCGCCTTGCGTATCTGGACATGAAGAAGGGGATGATGATGATGATGATTTGATGTCTCAATCTGACGATGAGGAAACCCCTTGGTGTATATCACCAGATCCATTATCAGACGAAGAGTAAGCAAGCAACAATACATCCTTTATCTATCGATCTAGTCTAACTTTATTTATGAAAACTATTTCCTTTTTTTTGTTTTCCATCAAACAGTTCATCACCAGTGGAAAAGGTGACCCCTGAAGAAAAAGAAAAGAAGGAAAGAGAGACTTCCCATACCCATAAGTTGAGGGATCGAGTCACCGTGATCTTACCTAAAAAAGGGAAGCCCACAAAGACCCTTAAAAAGAAGAAGAAGA
>JAQGCL010000477.1:0-13835 GCA_034699605.1 Isotomiella paraminor | reverse complement strand
GAGGAACATCCTGCATGCAAAAAAGAAATTGAAATGTTTTTTGTTGATAAACTTGCATGTCGTAATATTTTAAATGGCTTGATTTAATTTAATTCCTAGATATTACGTGCCCTTGGACGTTCGTACAAAAATGTTTGGTTTTGAAAAATTGCATCCTCTGCCATAGTTGAGAGGCTTAAACGTCGGGATAGTTTTTATTGAAAATAATAATGATTCACGTTTCTAATCCCTTTGATACTTGATACGCAATATTTTGCATGGCTTGATTTAATTGAATTTGTAGATACAAGAGTCTCCTTGAATACGTATTTTTGGAATTTCACTAAAAGAGTAAAAATGAGAATGCGGAGAAGAAAATATAACACTAAAAACTCATACTTTTACATATGGTGTTGCGAAAATCTATGAGGAGTAAAAGCAAAAAGACATCATCTCTGCTGTTTTATTGGGAATGAGTGAGTGAAGGCACTCTGTAGTCAAAGAAAGTAAGGGACAGATGACCAAATAAAATCAATATTCAGCAGTGTAATGTTTCCATGCCACAAAATTTTGTTTGAGATACTACAAAGTAATTTAGGTTCTTCCGAAACTATGAAAGTTATGAAGCTATGTTGGGATGCGACACAACAACGTCGATAAAACATTTTTTGAGTATTTTAAATTAAAATGAGTGTAAACAAACAGTTTTGTAGTATTCAAAATAGTTTTACAGGAGGAGCAGACGGAAGATCATGGCATAGCTTGGTGATCACATCAACCCGATTTGGCAAAAGTTTAACAGAAATGTAACTGCAAAAATTGTATCCGACACTTTTTGCTTTTGGGAAAGTAATTTGAACAGATTGGTGGGATGTGGGAGGGCATTGTTGAACAAGGATAACGCCGGAAAAAATGACCGAGATTCTCAACAATATTTAAATTAGTTCCGTAAAACATTGGCAGGATAGAGGAAAATGTTTTTCGTTCTCAACATTGAATTTAAATGTCCAAATTTCAAAACCTTACAGCGTTCTTTAAAAAGCCAAATCCAGCATCAAATTTGATACTTTTATGCTTGATCTGCTTTTTTGCTTTGATGATAACTCCAATAAAGAATGCGGAATGCCGTATTGCTTATTTGCTGGATTGAGCAATAAAGCACGTCCAGATCGCTTTTTTAAAAAGCAGTTCTTGGATTCGTTTTTGCTGTTTATCAAAATATTGGTTCGTAACGTCTTGAGTCCATTCCCAGGATTATCTGCAACAAAAATTATTTTTGTTGTAATTATTTTCTACACGGGTGGGAGGGGAGAGTTGATTTTCCTTGAAAACCTTCAGTTAAACATTTTTGAAAGAAAAGAACCTGGTGCGATGAAAATAAAAAAAGTTTCAGACTTCGAAGTCGAAATAATTATTTGTTGGTCGATTACATTAAATAGTTGAAAATTAAGTCATTGAAACTTGTTCTGCCGTTCCATTTTCTCCTACCGTTTCTTCATTTTGTGTGGATACACTACACTGTAGTGCAGAGAGAGGAAACGCAGCTAAATTTCAAACGAGCATTGGAATTTTGGCATTAAACTCCTAAAGTTTGCTCTTCCGAAGTAATTGGAAACCTGAATGGCAATGACCTAACTAACCTTTGATTAGGTAGGTAGGTAGGTATTTATTACGTCTTTCGAGCAAAGCCCATAACGCAAGTTAAATTACAATACAAGCAAATTTCATTTCATACATAATTTTGAGCCGATAGGGAGATAGCTAATTTGCAACTAACCTTTGATTAGAAATTGCAGATTTTAAACTTTGACATTCAAGTCTAGCAAGATGAAGTGTGCTTTTGTCTGCAGTTGGCATTTTGTTTAAACTGCTTTGTTGCTAAGCTCCTCGAACAACAGACTCTTAAGCATTGCTTTCTTTCATGATCTCAAAACAGAAACAGCAGCAAAACAGAAAGTTGTAGAGAAAGTAATTTTTGAAAGGCAGACAATTTTTTGTCTTAAAACACTGCGTTAGTTGGATTTGATTAACAATCATCATCATCATCACAACAATCTGATGCATTGTATAAGAACCTTCAGATTTTGGCTTAAGAAGCGTCGACACTTGTGGCTATGGTCATTCTTAGACAAATGATCTCCCGTGGAAAATTAAAAATTGGAACTAAATCATCAGCTATCTCCAATAGCTTATGCGTTTACTTCAATTGTCCCAGCTGCACATTTGACTGGCGTTCCGTCCGTTGGGTTTGCCAACATCCTTCTTCTCTCAGACATGCATTTGACGGTTCTCCTTTAAATATGAGAAGGTCACTGATTTAAGGAAGGGAAGGACACCTCAAACAATTAGAAAAAACGTCAGTGTCCCACAACCAAAGAAAACCTTTGACCCTCTTCGTATATTTACATAGGCAACGCAGACATTGAGTTGGGAAGGAGGCATCATCATCATCAGCATTACATTGCCCCGACCGGCACAACTCAAACAGCTTCCTACGATCCTCTCTCTTTGTCTTCCTCCTTCTGTTGAAATAACCTATTTTTCGTTGGTCAAACTTGTCAATTCCTTCTGGAGATAGCTTCATTCTTCTTTTACATAAAGTATTATTTCTTTATGCAATAGGCCGTTTACATTGCATTGCACATACATATGACTCTCCCTCCAATTCAGTTAGACACTCTCCTCCAGTAATAGGTCAATCTCCAAACCCTCAGTAGTCAATCATTACACCGAAATCCACACCAAATATTATTAACCATCTCTACACTTTCATTACATTTTTGTTTTCTGTTTGCGAAAAATTCAAGTTTTGGCAGTATAGCTAATTAAATTACTACACCCAAAAAAAGTAACGGCGTCTCACTCAAGTCTTGTACACACATCAAAAATCTAATGCAGCAATAAGCGAGTCAAGCAAACAAGGCCGTGCTTTAAAGTGTACTAAGTAAAAAGGCGCTGGCTTGTTGTATTGACCAATTCAGCAAAATAGCAGAATTCAGCATGCTGTTTATGATTGATTCAAACAAGCTTAAAAAGCAGTAAACCAACGAAATATCAAATTCTTGTGTTTTCTTGTGTACTCACTTATTGAATTTTTTCTTAAATCAGTAACAGTTTGCATTTCTATATATTTCTTGATTATTTAAAGCTATTGAACAGTCACGTTTTGACAATCTGGCTGGGGTGAAAGCAAGGTCAACTTTAACTTTCAGCAGGTAAGTGGTTTTCATGATCAACGTTTCTCTTCCCTTTATTTCTTCCCGTCTTCCGGCGAACTGACAAATAGCAGCTGCGACTAAAATGAATATGCTATCCAACTTTCTCTTCCTCTTTGTTTTTACTTTCTTCGTTGTCCGTTGGATAACATCAATTCAAATTTCCCTATCCCTAAAGGCGATTGTGTAACCTTTTACTTGCTTTCAAGCCGAAATTCTTTTTTCTTTCATTCTTTGAATACAACATTTAGATTGATTTGTCCGTTGCAAATCTCAAATCTTGGTTGGTTTTCAATTTCTCACCTTCAAATGAAGGAGGAAGGAAGATGCAGAACATTTAAGTTAAGGCTTGTACTCCCCATCGGGAGTCTAATACGAGAGACCATGTATTGTGATGATTGATAGTTTAGTTTCTGTGCCCTTCTTGTGTGATGTGTGTTTTTCCTTCACTTCATTGCGAATTGGAGACATCATCATATTTAAATTCTGAACTTATCATCCCATCATCACGTCTTTTTTTAGGATCGTCTCCTTTCTTTCTCCTTTGATACATTTCGGCCGCATCCTTCCTACTACTTCAACTACAATACTTCTTTATCATTGTCTAAAAATTATATAAACTCCAGCTCAAAAAATTATTCATAGGAATACTTCAAAGCTGAAATGATTGTTTGTGAGCCTGTTATATTTAAAAGGCGAATGCAACAAAGCACAAGACCATCAAAAACAGATTTGTCTGCCTTTTTCTTGCTTTATCAAGCGTTGGGTTTGCTTAGAAAGAGTTACGACGTCTACTGGCCATGCCATTTTAACACAAACGATACAAAGGATGGATACAAAAACGACTTTTGAACGTTGCTTTTGCTGAGGAAAGACTTGAACGCCCGTAGAGTTTTAGTTGGGCATAATCATTTTAAATTTAGGTTCCTCAATATCCATCGTTCTTAATTTAAACATGTTTCAATAAATATTACGACCCTGAGGCTACACAACCTCTGTTTTCTGAAAGCAACAAGTTGTCTTGAACGATTGCCATGGCAATGAATGTTATAAAAATTTTGGAACATAAATTTCCTAGAAGCAGAAAGGCACGATAAGGGGATACGTGGTTGCTTTACTGCTCCTTTTTTTGCATCAATCAAGCGTTTAAAACAGGCTGAATGTTGCAATTCTAGCAAAACTCAACTTAAATAATCCTTTATGTAAAAGAAGAATGAAGCTATCTCCAGAAGGAATTGAGAAGTTTGACCAACGACAAATAGGTTATTTCAACAGAAGGAGGAAGACAAAGAGAGAGAGAGAGATCGTAGGAAGCAATTTGAGTTATGCCGGTCGGGGCAATGTAATGCTGATGATGATGATGCCTCCTTCCCAACTCAACGTCTGCGTTGCCTATCTAAATATACGAAGAGGGTGAAATGTTTTCTTGGTTGTGGGACACTGCGACGTTTTTTCTAATTGTTTGAGGTGTCTTTCCCTTCCTTAAATCAGTGACCTTCTCATATTTGAAGGAGAACCGTCAAATGCATGTCTGTGAGAAGAAGGATGTTGGCAAACCCAACGGACGGAACGCCAGTCAAATGTGCAGCTGGGACAATTGAAGTAAACGCTTAAGCTATTGGAGATAGCTAAAAATAAAGGAATGAAATCTGGTTTTAGATTGTACACTTTGGCACATTGCATTATGTGCAATATCAATCCCGTTGAAAAACATGTGGAAAGACTGGTCCTTTCTGTAGATAAATAACTTTGACTTGACGCCAACAAAGAGACCTTGACGCCATAAATATTATTGCAGCGAATGTTGTTTAAAAATCAGTTACCTTTATGTTTAATGCTTGAGTGCTTGTCCGGATCAATCAATCAAGCATAAAAAAGCAAAAGGTGTATGGATTTTTTTGTTGCTTTCTGTGCAAGTACAGCTCGCCAAAGCTTATTTTGCAAATTCTTTTCTTGCTGAATATGCTTTAAAGCACACTTGCATGTCTCTTAACATAACTATGAGGCACATTCCATGCCTTCTCCGGTCCTTTTTATGTTCCTGTCGTGTCATTATAGCTTTAACATCGTATTAGTTTGAGGGCAAGGTAGTTAATTGAAGAAGGGAAGAAACAAGAGAAAGGCATGGTGATTTTTTAATGGCGAAATCACACCCGAATTCAATCAAAACTTTGTAAATTGAAACGTATGCAATAAAACATTACGACGCTGAAGAAGTGCAAATCTGTCGGGCCACTCGTCCATTTCTTTTTGGTGCTTTGATCAATTTGTACTTTCAATGCACTGACTCCCTGACCATTACTCCATGATACTTTTTATCTTACCTTTTTGACATACTTTATTTCTCTGTTTTTGTGTGTGTTTGCCTACGATATGACGAAAAGATGCTGCTGGAGCTATGAACAACTAAAACAAAGGTGTCTCACTTCAAAGTCGATAATTCTGTGTAAACCTGTTGAATTTAAAAGTTGATGTGAATGAAAGTTTTTTCTTTTACAATTTGAAACATGACGTGATAGACGACGGACCATTACGTTTTTTTACTTTAGGTGGATGTTGTAATGCAAAAAATGAGTTGGGTCCACCTCCACAAGAAGGGAGGAGAGAAAGTTTGTAGGTAAAGGGTTAGCGATTTGATTAAGGGGGCAGGATTCAATAAATAACCATGAACTTTAAATTTCTTTATCAAAGGTAATTGTGCACCTTTCAGCTTGCTTTGAAGCCGAAATCTTTTTTCCATTCTTTTGTGACAAGTGCAGCTTGTGTTAATGCAAACCACTCAATCAATTTTCACTTTGGTTTGAATCAATTTGGTTTGTGTTCACATGTTTTTATTGAGTGTGTTTTAATTGCTTGTTGCTTTACTGCTGGATTGCAAGCAATGCAGCACGCGTGTGCTTGTTTGCAAAACACAATTGCTTGCTGGATTTGCTGAACAGCAGGAGGTTTTTTGTATCTTTTTTGCTTGATTCGTTTTGCTTGCTTTCACAACAAGAAAAAGTAAGGGTAGAGAGGAAGGGTTATAGGATTGTGGGAAGATAGACGCTCTCTCAACCCTCTAATCCACACCTTGAGCTTGGAGCATTTTGCATGCAAAAAAGAAATTGAAATGTTTTGTGTTGGTAAACTTGAATGCCGTAATATTTTTCATGGCTTAATTTCATTTAATTCGTAGATAAAAGGTGCCCTGGTATGTATGTATTGAACGGCTGGGTTCATCATTTTATGGAAAAAAGACGAAACCCACCTGCGTAGGCTCTTTGACCTATTGCAGACTACCCGTAACATTCGCGCTAGGCTTTTACTATTGTGACCCCTCACTCTCAGTGCTCGATGAGTCACTATCGAATCGTTTCGACTGGACAGCAAATCTGCTGAGATCACTCAAAGATGAAGTTGTTATTTCTTCGAGACCTATTTGATAAGCCCCGAATACCTCATTTCTAAGGAGACAATAGTAGTCACATTTGCTAAGATAATGACGGACCGTCTCAGCGTCCCGTCCACACATTTGGGCAGACCGGGGTGTTTGATAGCCCAATCTTATGCAAATGATAATTTAAGGGACCATGTCCTGTAATTATGAAGCTGAGCAGCCTCATTTCCCGCCTTCCAACACGGCCGACCTCCTTGACATATGGATGCAAAAAAGAAATCGAATTTTTTTGGTTGGTAAGCGTAAATGCCGTAATATTTAAGATGGCTTGATTTAATTAAATTCGTAGATAAAAAATCGTCGTTATAGCTTGGAATTCACACAAGAAGTCTAAGAAATGTTTTTACTTAAAAATTGCTTCCTCCTCTGCCATAGTTGAGAAGCTCAAGCTCCAACGCCAGAATAGTTTTTATTCGACATTGTAAACATTCAATGAAGTACTTTTTCTTCAATTAATTAACCTCGCCATTTCAACACAAACGATATGGAGAAATGTTTGTTGTTGGTTAAGAAGTGTTAGCTTAAAAAATGTTTGATATGAAGGGCTACCTTATAAAGTCTTACATATACTTTTCTACAATTAGCTTAGCTCCTATAGCTTATTCGTTTATGGCAATGGTTGCAGCTGATCCAATGGCTTGAGTTCTGTCCGTCTGTCGTCACATCATCCACCTCTCAGCGTATGCACATTTCACGGTTCTCCTTCGAACAGGAAAAGGTCACGGATTCAATATACTTAAGGACGCCTCAAACAATTTGAAAAACCTGTATGTTGTGGATGATGAATTAATGAACTCAGTTTTATACGCAATGTAATTTTATGAAGTTAACCATTTTTCTCTTGGAAAAAGGTCGTACGATTTATCCAAATAGAAAATTCATACGAATATTGCACTACTTTCTCATGAAAATTGCTTTCTCCAAAATCCGGTTGATGTGCCAACTTCGATTGAACAAGTTCAACATAAAATTAGGGAAAAACTACATCAAATTAAACTCCAGATGCCCCCTATGTACGTTACCTGAAGAAACCTCAGTAATCCATTACATGTTCGCATGTCCTCAACTAACACCTCTACGCAATAACCTCATCGACCCAATTGTCATGCAACACCAACGCCAAATACCCAACACCAACGACGAAAAGTACGTCATTCTCTTCCAACGCAAGCTATCCAAAGTTGAAATTGACTCGATTTTCCTATTCTTTGTATCAGTTATTAAATTCCTTGATCTGTGTCTCTAAACCCTCTCCACAAGTAAAATTTAAGATGTCTATAATGAATTATTTTGTAAACTTGCAAGGGCTGCAGGCCGTGACGCAATAAATTACACTTAAATAACTAAAAAAAATTAAAAATTAAAAAGCTAAGCTATAGCTGAAAACAATTTTTCTTCAGCTATAGCTCAGCTACAGCATAGCTCAGGATTTCTTTGATTCAGCTATGTCGTAGCTGGTCACAATTTCTTCCCAGCTATAGTATAGCTGACCCTTTTATTGATGCACAGCATACTTTATGATTGCTCCTAGAGGTTCGGAATTGTATAAGTATGAACTTCCATGGACAATCCAATTTGTTTATTATTATTTGTAAACGTAGGTTATAATTAAAAAATATTGTAACTCAATCCCAAACGTTGAATACAAAATATTTTCATGCAGAATTCTCAGGTGGACAGGATGAACAGTAGGTCTGTAATAGTAACAAAATATGTTTTAAAACTGTATACTTAAGGTTGGACCAATTAAAGAACATCTACGATACCTTCTCGGTCATGGGATCATGTTGACCACAGCTTGAATGAATTGTACAGAGACATCCATCGCATACAACAAAATCATACCACGAAGTTGCAATACGGCAAACCTTGCAGTTGTCAAGGGAATTGGTGCTGGAACCTAAAAAATTTCCAAAATCAACAAGGGCTAGCATATGAAAATCATGATAATTTACCCACGAGAACTGACTTCGGTTCGCAGTTGAAACAGTGTACCTATATAGAAAGGTATTATTAGTCACGTCGCTAAACAATAATGTTAAATAATCAAAAAAATTACAGTTGATCCATATCCCTCTTCCAGTGAATGACCACAAATAGCGTGTGTATTTTTAAAGCAAATGGCACATTTATGAGCGCCATCGGATGCCATCATACATACACCACACCTATCGTCCTCGTCCCTACGGGTTTTCTCCAAACAAATAATATCAAAATCAAAGACAAAGTCGCCGGGTGAAGTATCGGCGCAATAGACAGTAAGTAAAGTTTCAATCCTATCTACTGCTTCCGCCATTGGTATCTTCATTACAATGCCGGCCCCAAACCCTTTTCTCTCCAGCGTTTTTGTCCAGCAATGAGGATCAATATAGTACACGAAATTGCTTTGATGTACTAAACCTATTCCGTACCCTTGCACTACCACAATAGCCATAGACTTGTCTTCCTGGGCCAGGGCATCCATGGCGGCTTTTAGAGTTGAGTGGTGGGGAAAAGCCAATGGGTACTTGGACCTTCCAGCATTGAGAAATCCTCGATACGAGTGCCTATTACTGCGATGGATCGCAATTTTGAAGAAACTAAAATGGGAGGTCAACTCTGTTGGGATATCCCCCTCTAGGTCTTCAACGTTCAGGGAGTCACGATGGCCACACTTATTCCTCAAATTGTTGTAGAACTGTGTCCCAAACGTCATAACGAGGTCGACATGAGACTTCTCCCACAATGCAACTGGTTTGTTTCTCGAGTAGGCCAAGGCCATGGCAATAATTCCTATGGATTGAGTGCCAGCAGCCTTGCCAAATATTTTCCTGTTGCCCAAATGAGTGCTTGCAAACAGGACAAGGGCCCCCTTCCGCACGATGAAACCATCCTTGCTCGCGGGTGCGTGAGGAGATGGTTTAGTGACATTTTGCTGAGAGGGTAGAGCTGTGGTTGTCGTATCTCCCACTCTAAATGTTTAACATAGTTAGCAAACATTAGGATGAAGAAAATAGACTCACAAATTTGGGGCAACCAACTCCGGAGACGACAGGTCCGGAGAATGCTCCAGCAGAGAGGTTGGCTGGCATCTGAGAAAAATATTTCGATTAAGGCATTTTCACCATTATCATCATTAACAAATGATATTACTTACATCACAGAACCCAACAGTGAGGATGACTTGACCTTAGTTAAAGTTTTCTCAGAGTCAGCAATACTAACTGCTGCTGTCTTTGCAATACATGCCGAAGAGGGACGAAAGTACTCTTTAAGTGTAGTCTGCCTTCCTTTAGTCGACCTGGTAAAATCATTTGTTTAGCTTTAAGTGCGAGGGGCGAACGATGTCACATTTATTGTCTCACCGAGCAGAAACAAATGGTGATATGTCAACAGCATCGGTCGTTGAATTATGGAGTACCTTTTTGCTGGAAATAGAGAGCAAATGCGGTGGACTGCAAAAAAGATAATTACATTTTGGTTGAGAACTAAAATGACTACACATTGAACCAAAATGCTTTACCTCTTTAAGCCAACACTGCTGGACTTTGAGCTTGACAATGACTCGTCGCTAGACTCAAAGCTGGACTCGCTGTCATCGCTTGAATCAGAACTGAGGTCAACATCATTGCTATATTCTTGATTGCTATCAGGTTCGTCGCTGGACTCTGTTTGGCTGCTAGACTCAGGGTTGTTGCTGGACTCTGTTTGACTGTTACATTCAGGGTTGTTGGATTCTGTTTGATTACTAAATTCAGTTCCATGACTGGGCTCAGTTCGATTCTTGGACGCTTGATTGGCAGAGTCAATGTTTGTTAAGAGTTCAGGATGAATGTTAGCCTCGGTGATACGCCCAGACAAAGCAAAAGTCTCCACTACTTCAGCGACGGAGATTGACTCTTGTTCAGTAATCTTAATCCCAACGAGCTCAAACTGGAAGCGTTGAATTGCGGCAGGTTCAGCGAGTTGAGCCTTGACATGCATGAGTTTGTCGGAAAAGTCCACCAGTTTTTCTATTTGCTTTGCTGCTAACTCAATTGGAATTTTGCTGACAGTGGCTCTTCCTTCGGAGCATTTAACCATCCTGTCGGATCTACTATGGGGGTCAATGAAGTAGATGTGCGGGTCACGGCGAAGCAAGCCGTATCCGTAGTCATTGATAATTAGTAATGCATTGGTACCACTTGCCGGCAGAATAGTCTTAAGCGCCTTTTTGAGTGAAGGAAAGTCCTTAGTTCTCCCCACCAATCCTCCGGCCAGAAATCCTTGTATATCTTCTTGTGGTTCAAGCACAAGAGGATGAGGATGGAAAGGAGTGCAACTTGTTGGCACAAGACCTCCTACCTCAGTGGCTGATAGATAAACAAGATCAGGATGATTAGCAGCTTTATCTTCGTAAAATGAGCTCCCCAACTCCATTATCGAGTCCAATTCACTAACTGTCCATGATGAAACAGGATGGCTTGAGTCGAAAAGAATGGAAAGGGCGGAAATGGCTAAGCACTGTCTCCCGGCATGAGTAGAAGGGAAGTAAGATGTGTCACCCTGATGTGTAGTAGCAAATAGGACAAAATATTTCCCCTTTGCCACGAAACCTTCTTCTCGTGCAAACAGTCGTGACACATTGTCCGTAGTGGTTTGATCACCTCGCCCGTAGAAGGTCCCTTTCTTTGCTGGTCTGCGATTCCAGTCCTCTTTGGCGAGTGGTCTATGCAGATCAATAACAAATTAATCCTTGTTTTACGGAGATTCACAAGATTTAATGCCAAATGAGAAAGGCTTGAAAACTTACGATTCTTTCCTTTTCTTGGCATTTGAGGTTGATTTCGAAGCTTCAGTCTTTGTGGCGTCTATGTTGGAGACCAGTTCCACCCAAAGGGCTTCAGCAAGGAGACCAAGTTCTAGTCTCTGTGACTTCAGCACAATGTTCTTCACAAATCCTATTCGTCTTTCTACTCTTCCGTTTGTTGTAGTAGTGAGTCACCAAGTAGACCATAGAATGCCTCACCCCAAAGCGGTGTTACTGGAGCATAGACATCAAGAAAAAGGTCTAAAATTTCCTTACAGTACCACTCATTCTCCCCACCATCCTCTTCTTCCTCTTCTCCACACGACGTCAACCATTTAATTCTCTCAGTGTAGGCCAAGTGGAATGGAGAAAATTCACGAAGAGGTTGATTTTTGGTGTCGATGCGGTATTCACTCCATTCCATATACCATTGCAGTTGCCAATACTCTGGATTCTCTTCTCTCACTTCTATTCCCAACAAGTCACGAACAACATGCTGGGCAAGGGTAGTGCGACGACGAAAGCTGAACAGAATAGCGAAGTTGTCAAATTTTGTCCAAAACTGTTCGAGACTGCTTGCTTTGATCATTTCGGAGAATAAATGGAGAGATGCCTGTCTCTTCTTATCCGGAACATTGTGTTTCTTCATTAGATGTGAGAATGATTTCATCAAATGAGCATAGCATAAAGTGACCACACATTGGATCGGGGAGGGGGAAGCGTTCCTGGACTGTGAAACATTCGTAAATGTTGGACCCACAAATAATTCGGACATCGAACAGAGATATGTCTTCAACATCATGTTGTTGTTGGTTGCTGCAATTGCAGCTTTGATTAAGGCGAATGAAAAATCTGTAACGACACGGTTAAATATGTTGATTTGCACCGCCTGGTCATCTTGCATGAGCTGTAGTCGCTGAAGTGGTGTGGAGACTCTCTCCGTGATATTAACCCATGTATGATTTTCCGTAAAGAAATCAAAACTGTTGAGGGTGGAGTGTTCTTTTACCCCCTCGATGCACCAAGTGTAGCCAAGCACCTTTTTCTCAAGCTCAAGAGACTTGTACTTTGGAACGTAGCGACCTGGGGGATTTACGAATGAAATTAGTTAGGTTTTAGAGGATCTTTTTGTTTGATCTTACCCGAGGCATCAAAAAATGCTGTCAATCCCTTTCTTTTCTTCGCTAACTCCAACACTTCACGCAACTGTCTCTCACAAAATTGGCTGAATAAAAAATGACAATATTAACCCCCTTAGTAATTGATAACATCATTACAAGATAAAAGGAAGGGCGATTGTACCTGAATGAGAATGGTGAGTGGTCAATGTTTTGAATCCATCCTTGCACGTATGTTCCCGGATTCTCCAGATTAAACTTCTTCCTTCTTAGCTCCAAATCCTCAAGTACATTGCTGTCAAACAAAAGTGACTTCTTATCCTCCTTTCTTATCTGTGCTGCCACATTCCCCCCGATTGGTGCAATATTGTCGGTTTTGTCTCCTTCTGAGCGGTTGAAGTAGAATGCGCTTTTTAGGCCGGATGGAAACTGACAAAGCGCTGCAGGGAAGAGACTCCGTCTTTCAGCCCCGCTATGAACACGAGTATTTCTACAAACGCCATCCTCCACATGACACCGCTCCCCTCCTTTGACCGTCACGACCAGATTAACGGTAGAATTCCTTACAGGCCTCTGCACTAAAGAAACAGTGAAAAGAGAGGGACACGTACCCTCAGGATTCTCATAGCGGCAGCAGCAGTAAAATGCTGCAAATGTCAGCTTCAAGTACTCCATCTGCCTCTCCCCACCTACGGCACAAAAATACATACACAAGTTGGATAAATGAACCGTTTCAAAATTTCATTTTGTAAAAGTTATGTTTTCAAACCTAGTATGAGTCCTTGATGATGGGCCATTAAATACTTTTCAAAAACTTTCCGGTATTCGGCGTCGGATGAGTCCTTCTGTTTCAAGCAGTGCTGGTCATAGTCCCAAAAAGATCCCCATTCTTCGGCGTCAATTACAAGGTCGATTGTACCTGAAGTTAAATTTGTTTTAGTTCAGTGAGTGACCAATGAAGAGGAATGGAAAATTAATTGACAATATGATTGCTTTTTTAGTTTGAAAAGACTAGTCTGCTGAAGTTCATATGAATATAAATGGCCTTAAATTGAAAGGCTTACCAATTTTTTTGGGCACCGTTCTCTTTTTCCTTTCCTTTGCGTCTGCCATTGTGAACAGCTACGCACGTAAACTTATCAAAACTCTTGAACCAGTTTATCAGAACCTTATCAGAACTTTTCAACAAAATGCAGTCTGTTTTTTTCCTGTGATGTAAAAGCACAATATCCACGCTGCAAGTTAAAACTTGTAAAGACTCTAGATCAACTTTTATTTACCTGTACCATATCTCACGACAAAGATGCTTTCTGACATAG